>JAIPRM010007160.1:0-17544 GCA_025469315.1 Stegophylla sp. TES_Ste_2020 | reverse complement strand
TGCAAAAAATAATAATTGAAGAATTGAGAAATTCAAAAATTGACCTCTCTAAAGTACAATCTAGAGGCAAATCCGGTTTCAAAAAGTTATTGATTGAAACTTTTGGACAAGTATTTCTATACGAAAAGTTGTACACAGAAAAAATAAAAAAATAAACATCATTGTAAAAACACTAGCTTCTTCACTCCGTTCATAATCTAATACACATTTTAGTAAAAATCAAATAAACATATTATATTATAAATGCAGGCAATTTGTTGGACGACAATAATTATTAAATGTGATGGCGTATTGGCGTGGTACTACAACAACCACTTTTATTAATTTTATCGCGAGATAACACATCGAGTACTGGTGCGTTGCAGTTAATTACACAGTAATACATACAATGACGATAATAATAATAACTATAATGATTACTAGGGCTCGAGACTTCTAGCATTTGCATAATATTTGTTTATAAAACTCTAAAAAATAGCAGAGTCAGCTACAAATCCGTTTCATACTAAAAGGAATGCGACTTTAAAAGTTTTTAGTACATATTTTTGCGTTTTTTCTGCTATTTTTATAAGTAACTTGCTATTTTTTTTTGCATTTCATTAGTTAAACTGAAAAAAATTGAAGTAGTTTTGTAGTTTTTACTTATTGAGCGGCAAGTGTTGCTTTAAATTCCAATTTTACAAAAGCTGCGTTCACATTAAGACTGTTCTGTGTGGACCAGTGTTCGAGGTGGATAAAAAAAAGTAGGGGGATGAAATTAACACTATTGATTCTTAAATTTCATGCTTTTATAAAAAAAAAAAAAAAAAAAATGGAAGCTTTAAAAAATTTTTCTTATAATATTAAAGGTTAGGTTAGCAATCTATTTAAGAGTAATCTATTTAAAACACTCAATTTCTATAATATAATTATTCTAATTTAATAATCTTCAAAAACAAAAAAATACAAATAAAAATATAATCTAAAAATAAGTCTCTTTTTAAATCGTTGAAAAAGTGACATGTTGAACACAAATTGTTACTGACCAAATTATTTTAAATCTTTTTGTTTATGCTAACCTAACGAATAAAATAAAAAAGTGAACAGACTTATGAACTATCTCAACTATCAATTATACAATTAATGAGAATAACACTAAATAATAAAATAAAATTTGCTTTAGATTTACTGTTAGGCAGACCAACATATTTATTTTTATACAGATCGTTTGAGACATTGAAATTAAATCATATTGAGAGCGTTGTGAAAGCATGTTCAAGTCTCTCTTAGTTAACAATAATGTAAGAAAAAAATTATTCACAGCCGGATTCTTTTGATATTATAATCTGTTAGTCTACAATCTAAATATTTTTAAAATCCTCCAACTGCCTTTCCACCATTTATTTAGAAAGTGCTTTATTCAAAGATATTTTTCAAAGAAAAATGTTGTAATGTCACTGTGTTTATAGTAAAAATCGATTAGTTTTTTTAAAATCCAAGAGGTATGAATAATTTGACTCAAAATAAGTGGAGGGATGAAGGGATGCTGACGAAAAGAAGTAGAGGGACTGCATCCCCCCGTATCCCAGATTCCCAGCCCACTTCGACCACTGGTGTGGACACCAATTTGACCTAAAAACCATTTTGTTCTTTCGCTTTTATAATATAAAATAAATCATTGGTGTAAATTGGAAATCATTTTTGGGTAGGGGGAGCTAAAATGTTAATTTGATTGATTTATTCCCTTAAAAAGGCATCAATCTTATGTAAGCGTCAAAAATTCTGGGGGGGACTATGAATAGTATTGAGGGAGAATAGCCCCTCTAATTGCGTCTATGACATAAACGCGACTTAACCAAATTCATCCACGCTGCCATTCGCCAAGTGATTTATATTTTATTGTTTACGTATAGATAAAAATATTCCAGTAATATGGGAGATATCATGTTTATTCAGTTTATTTATAGAACAGAAAAAGTGCTCCCAGAAAAATGAAATAAAAATAATTGTAAATCCACTACCTATCTTCTTCGCTTCACTCTGAGAAACTATTTCAACACTGTGTGTGACCTAATTGTAATATTTTAGTAACTTTTGCATAATTTTAAGTATTATTATGAATTGATTAAAAAAAAAAAAAAAAAAAAAATGGTTATTATGGTTATTATTTTTTTTTTTTCAAAAAAGATTTTATATAATTACATTTTTTTTTTTTTTAAGTAAAGGATATTTATGATACGTTTTTGTTTTTGAAATACAATTTTGCAGATGGAACTGTCAAGTCTGTATTTGAAGTCGGGACTGAAGAACGTCGGTATCGTGTTTTTGATGACCGACGCTCAAGTACCGTCAGAATCGTTTTTGGTTTTGATCAACGACATGCTCTCGACCGGAGAAATCCCGGAATTGTTTCCTGATGACGAGGTTGAAAACATTATTGCCGGGGTTCGGAACGAAGTAATTATCGGGTTGTTTCCATAACGCAAAGACGAATTATTGCACAAAGGGCAAAATTATACAATTTTATTTTTTTTTTTCTTTAATTACTTTAAACATACTTACCAATGAACTAAAAATAAATTTATAATCGTTTATAAGTTTACAAAATCAAAAACAATTTTTTTTCTATTTTCTTATTGGAAAAAATTTACAAAGGATAAGCAATATATATATATTTTATAAGAATGAAAATTATTTTTGTTGATTTTGTGAAATACGTAGCACATTGTTATTTAATTATAATAGCCACCACGCGCCGTAATAATCGCTCCGCTCTAAACATAAAACAATATTATTGTAATATTGGAGAATTTGGTAGTCGATAATCAACTAAATATCTCAAATATGCATAAAGGAATTTAGGAATATAAAAATAGCCTCCTCTTAGCCTCTTTTTTTTGCAGACCGTTTAAAAACTAAAATACTTCAATTTTCTAACTATAGTTGACTTTTTTTTTTATTGTATTTTCATGGTTATATTATTAACCATACTATAAATAAATGAAATTTTACTTACCTTGTACATTGACAACACTCATTTTGAATAAAAAAAAAAAACAATTTTCATAAATTAATAAATTATATCAAGCATAGCTTACAAAATATGTATATATGAGCAAAATTAGTGGTAGTACAACATGCTAATGATACGTGGCTTTAATGAACAATATCTCGCACCCAATTACCTTAATTATTGTTGTCTACCACTGCTATTCTTATCATTTCAGGTCAATTATAGACATAAGTGTGCGCACGGGGTAGTCAGGGTAGGCACTTGACTACATTGCAAACTTTTTTAAAATCTGAGTTTTTTTTTTTTATAGAAACACTTTTTGTTATAGAAATATTCGTCCAAAAATGTCATACAGTAACTTTAAGGATCAGAAATTACACCCAGTTGGTACTAGCCAGAAGGCTATTTTTCAAAATTCTGAATACTTTTCCCAAATATAGGAAAACCTGTCGATATATTTAGTAAAAACGGCAATATATTATGCCAAAAAAAATATTTTCATAAAATCGATTTTTTTAATAATTTCGCTATAATTCCGAAACTAATAGAACATGAAACTTTAAATTTTCACTTTTTACCAATAATAGAGTAATACGAATTAGAAAAAAATTTCAATCAAATTTGACCAATTATGGGATAAATATTGCATTTTAGAAAAATTACCTCTCTCTTATATATTATATATATATATATAATTAATATACAATATATTATACATATGATTATGTAATAAATCTGAAAAAATCTCGAAAATCGTACATCAACTTTTGTTGTCTTTATAATAATTTAAAAATGAAACTGACCATTTTTCTAATTTTTTTTTTTAATTAAAAGGACAGTTTATCTTAATAATGGCAGATTTATCTTTCTTAATATTACAAAATATATTCGTATATTTTATTATTTTTTGTATGTATATTGTATACCATAATATATTGATTGTATACCAGTTTACATATTTATAAGTCAACCTACTCGTATATTTACTTTTTTGTTAAAAACAATTGTGCCAATTTTTTTTTTTTTCAAATATTCATTATTAATTATTATCATAATAATCATTACTTATTTTATACTGTAAATGGGGAAAAAAATGTAACAAAATAGAAATTTAAGATGTACTTAACAATTAAGTTATATCATATTATATTATAATATATACAATTTTTTTTTTCACTATTATAAACGAGGTTAACTTTTCCCATTTAGTTGTTATACCTTAGAAAATTGGCGCAATAGGGAAAAAATAATTGAGGGGTGGGGGGATAACATGTTTATTTAATTTTTTCTTTTTTTGGAGGGGATCGGTTTAGCCCCCCTAATTACGCCTATAGCTTACACATGAATATCAGTATGGAAATACCAGATACGTATGACTACCTTGCCAGTAATGTCTGCGCCCGCTTATGATTATAGACATATACACGAGTAAGATCATATTAAATTTTCAAGTCTTAATATCAAAAATCAAATATGTTATTACATAAAAACTAACAAAAATGAAATGTTTTAAAAATACTGTACTTGATTAAAAATTGATCAAATCTTTTTGAAATTTTTATGAAATATTCTCGTGACCATTTTTATTAGTTGGTGAAATTTTCAAGTCCCTAGCTGCATTATTTTTGGAAGTTATGATTAAAAGCAATTTTCAATTTTACGGAAATTCCGGTAATTGAATATTTTGCTGTTTTTTTTTTGTCAATTTTTCAACAGATTTTCCAAATTTTTGGAAAAAGTATTGAGAAATTTGAAAAATGACCTCCTTAAAGTACCATCTGCGTGAAATTTTGGATCTATAGAGATATTGGTCGAAACTTTTGGACTGGTATTTCTATACAAAAAAGTGTTCACAGAAAGAGAAAAAAGCAAAAAAAAAAAAAAATAAACATCATTGTAAAATCATAAGCTTTTTCACTTCGTTCAGAATCTAAAATCAATCAGTTAATCACAAGATTTAGGAAAGCAGCATATCAGACTCTCAAGAAAAGTAATTTCTATGACTAAATAGGAACGTGAGCAAAGGTCTCATTTCTTGAAACAAATGCTGGAACTTTGAAATCTATTTTGTTTAAAAACTTGGGATGATCTGTCGACCTGTCGTCACACCTTTTAACTTGTAAATGAACTCTATATCAAAATTTTTTTATAGACTAGCTGATTATATTATAAATTAAAAAACAAAAAAAACATTTTGAACCCAAACAAATTATGTATGAGTGGACCTAAATTCCGGAATAGACCTCACCAGTCTATAGTAATAAGTACATAATATTGTGTCTTTAAATTTAGCACAGATCCTTTTTAAAACACCAAAAGCTCTTAAGACTTTAGTATAATTTAATTAATACGTGCATTGAAACCAGTGATGTCATTTCAACTTTTTGAATGATGTGCTAAGAAGTAGACAGGCCAAAAAAATTTCAGTAGTTCAACATATTATCTAAATATATTATAGCAGAATTATTCTGTACATGTATACATAATATGGTATCACATTTTAATGTATTAAATATATTAAAAAATTACATTCATATAAAAAATTACATTCAAAATACTTACAATTTTTCATTCGTGAAATGAATTTTAGATTTTCTAGAGTTTGTAATATTTTTCCTACGAGACAAATATTGTGCCCATCAGACTATCCTTAATTTTTTTTTGATATCAGCTCGTAGGTATTAAACCATTAAATTTGGGTTAAATTCAGACGAGCTACACCATCTTTTCGTTTATTTAAATTCAAAATTAAAAAGTATAGACAAGAAAGTCGGTCAAGTCGGACATACTTCGTACCACTGATATTTTTCGTTCCTAGGGTCAAATACTCTTGGTGGGTGTGATTTAGAACTTTATAGAAACGATAAATCATTTCTTTACCAAGACGATTCTGAACGAAGGAAGTTAATAATATAAAGAACAAAAATAGTCGTCATTTTCAACACACCCACTAAGAGTATCTGAGCCGAAAAGTGAAGAATATCCATGTATGTCCGGCTTTCTTGTCTATACTTTACTTTGTTTTATTTAATAAATAAAGAAAAATAAAAATAATAAATGAGAAAACAAAGTGTTAGAAAAATGTCCAAAATTTTCTTATGCAAAATATTTCTCAAATTATTGTTTTGGATCAAAAAGTGATAGTTTCCGAGTTTTTTCAGTCAAATTTTGGGCAGTTTTTTCCCCTGAAAAAAAAAATGAAAAATTCAAAAATGCAAAAAATGTCCTCTATAAAGTACCAATTAGAGGCAAATCCGGTTTCAAATAGATACTGATCGAGACTTTTGGACAAGTGGTTCTATTAAAAAAAGTATTCACAGAAAAAAAAAACTTCATTGTAAAAACTCTAGATTTATTTGTGCATTTGTGCACATTATTACATGGTACCCATGCTAATATTGAATCTGTTTATAAAGATAATATCGAATCTTTTTTTACGAAGTTGAATATTTCACAGTGCTACTGTCTGCTACAAATGACCAGTTTTTTTGTGCTAACGGGGGGGGGGGGGTTGAGGAAAACAGGCTACAGAAATCGTTATCACATTCTTAACCATAATAAATAAACATATTATTAATATTTTATTATGCAATATGCATACAAATATAATTGGTTATTAGGTAAAACATATTAGGTAATGTTATAGAAAAATTAGAACCAGTACTCAACATTTTGATAATGCTCAAAAAAATTAGATTCCATTGGCCAAAATACACTGTTTAGAAATTTTAGGTATGCACTCGCATAACCTGCATACCTCAAATGATGCCCATGATTAAAACACAGGTACTTTGAAAAAAATCTATTCCATAATCACAAACTCTGTCTACTTTTAGGATTTTTAGATTCTGAACGAAGCGAAGAAGCTAGTGTTTTTACATTGATGTTAATTTTTTTTTTCAGTGTACAAATTTTCGTATAGAAATACTTGTCCAAAAGTTTCGACCAATAACTTTTTGAAACCCGATTCGCCTCTAGATTGTACTTTAGAGAAGTCATTTTTTGAATTTCTCAATTCTTCAATGATTTTTTTGGAAAAAACTACCCAAAATTTAACAAAAACGACTCGAAAGCAATCATTTTTTTATCAGAATTTTATGATAATTTAAACATAGATAGAAAATCCTATAAAAAAGATTTTGGCGCAAGAAAATTTTGAAAATTTGAAAAAAAATTTTGGAAATTTTTTTTCTTATATTATTAACTTCCTTTGTTCAGAATCGTTTTACTGAAGAAATGATTTATCGTATTTATCGTTTCTTTAAAATTTAATACGCCCGTCAAGAGAATACCACCCGTCGTGCGATGTACAACCATCGTGCGAAGTATGTCAGGCTTTTCTTTATTTTTCTATTTAAAATCGACTAAAAATCGATAGCGACAATATTATAAATGTTAATTTATTTTTAAATTATATTATTCATATTATTATTTTATAAGTACTTTTTACGATAATTTATGTATTCCTATATAACTATTTTTCTTATTAAAAAATAAAAGAGGACTAACAAAAAATTATTTTTTAATCTCCCCCACCCCCTTCCCCTTGAGAAAATCCTAAATATGCCAATGAGTAGTATTATAATATATATATATATATATACATATTTTGCTTCCAATTAAGGTTCTCAATTTGAAATATATTTCAATGAAATTATGAAATATATTTTTTTGGATGATATAATTATTATTTTGTATTGAGAAATGAAACTTTTTATCAACCACCTGATTATGTCACTAAAGTTGTGATTTTTCCCCATAATAGATTTACAGTTAGACAATGATGTCAAAGTCTAGTAATACATAATAATATGTACTAAAAAATAATTTGTTATTAAAAATAACTTAATACAGTTTTCATAAAATTAATCCAAAAATGTTTAAAAATATTTTGATGATCTTTAAAAAAATGTTTATAGGTACCTAAAATACCTACAATTCAATTAGGTCGATATTATTGTGTTTATATTGAGACGATAAGTATTCCTTGGATTATCTCGAGAAAAAAAAGAAATCCCATTGCATTTTGAATTTATTAAAAATGATAATTCATAAAATGTAAGTCTGGTTAAAAATTAGATGGTTCACATTTATATGATTCAGTTAAGACTAGAGGGTGTCATAACTCATAAGGCTGTCATTACCTATAGTAAATTAAATAGCAGCTTTAAAAGAAACATAAAATTGTTAAAAATTACAAAACTACCAATTATTCATGTAAGAATGTAACAAATAAAAAACCATAGGCACTATACACACTAATAAGTAATAAATTAATTCTTTGTATTTTAAATTTTCATACAATAGACATACCTATATAAGATTTCTAAACACGTTCATTGTTCTCTCTTTCTGATTATATATATATATATATAATTTTGGATTTTTTTATTTTTCACATAAATGAAATATTTCATGAAAGTTTTGTGTGAAAAATACTTCATGAAATTTTAAAACCCTACTTCCAATCATTAGGTCAAAGGCGCCGGACAATTGGACACCCGCGAAAACTGTTGGAAGTTCTTCATCGATAGGGTCAGACGACAACTGAAAATCGTGTTATGTTTCTCACCGGTCGGTTCAGTGTTGCGCGTGCGTTCCAGGAAGTTTCCCGCACTCGTAAATTGCACTTCGATTAACTGGTTCCACGAGTGGCCACAACAAGCGCTCATGTCCGTGTCCAATCAGTTTCTGTCCGAACTCGACGTACTTCCGGTAAGTAATTGAACGCCGCGCTATACATCCGGACACCCGCAAACGTCTGCAATCCGGTGGAATCAGAGACGTATATAGGGGAGGGCCAGAAGGGGTTCGGGCCCCGGGCGGTAAATTTTGGAGAGTATTTTGATATAATAAGAAAAGTTACTTGACTGATAAAAAAAGTAAAAATTCTGGTAATCATTTGTATTTTAAATTCTGAAAGAAGTGAAGAAGCTTATGTTTTTACAATGATGTTTATTTTTTTCTTTCTTTTTCTGGAAACACTTTTTCGTATATAAATACTTGTCTAAAAGTTTCGATCAGTATCTCTATAGAACCGGAATCGTACCCAGACGGTACTTTAAAAAGGTCATTTTTCCAATTTCTCAATACTTTTTATAAAAACAGAGAAAAACAGTGAAAAGGGGGCGTTTTTTTTTTTTTTTTTTTGACCTGGGGCGCGAAATTTCTAAATACGTCTCTGGGTGGAATGGGTAAGGTAACCGAGGACGAAGGGTCATTGAGTGCCCAAAATCTCGATGTTCCCCTTTATCGGTTGAGTTTAATAAAAATAAAATAAAATTGATTTTATAACTTTCATTCGTTTTGTGTTCATATAAAACGAAGATAGAGATCACACGGGGCCAAGGTGAATGTAAATTTCAAAAATTTTCATAAAAAACTAACTTACAGATTCTGAGTGAAGTGAACAATACTCTGATTTTACAATGATGTAGTTTTTTTTTTTTTCAATAAAACAATTTTTTGTGATTTTTAATTCCGACAACAAATTAATAGATAAAATCTAATCGATAAGTATAAGAAGACGTTATTTTTATATTTCGAGCATAAAATGAATTTCACTGCATGAAATTTGAAGGAAACTATAAAATTAGGCCGTTAACTAAATTTTCATGAAATCAATTTCAGTTATTCGGTCCAAATTCCGAAAATAATAGTACTATAAAACAGGAACTGAAAACTTTCTGATTTTATCGGTTTGGGTATTAGAAAATATATGATTAGAGTTCCGGTTTTAGAAAATTTGTAATTAGGATTTCGGTTTCGGTCAGTACCGGTATTAATCCTTATTATACAACTATAATTTTTGTAATAATGAAGGTTTTATTATATTTATACTTTATAATACTTCATTGAAAAAACCTAAATTAATTAGCACTATTAATAGTTTATTTTCTTTCAGAAGAGATAATATCATAATATCTTACATAGTGGGGTTGCACCTTATTCTAAATTAAAAAATTTCTCAAAGAAAAGCCTGACATACTTTGCACGAGAGGCGTGAAGCTCATGGTGTGTGTATTTAATTTTAAAAAAACGATAAATCATTTCTTCAATAAAAAGATTCTGAACAACAGCTTCAAATACTATATTATAATAATAATTGGCGATAAGAATATATTTAACAAAATATAGTTAAATTTTAATTTGTTTACATATTAAATTGTTACATTTAAATTTTAAGTAAATCTAATGAATTCAATCAAATTATTAACTTTAAACAGGTATAAAACGAAAACTTGATTAACGATTTTTGATATTTTTTCAGTACCGTTGGGAGTACACATGAATATGTTTGTATTAAATTTTCAGGTCCTAAATATCAATACATTAAAATTATATGAATTAAAAACTTACCAAAACAAGAAATTTCTGAAATTTTCAAAATGCTGTACTTACCTCGAAATTTGTCAAATATTTATGTAAATTTTATGAGGTATTTGCGTGACTATTTTTAGTAGTTGGTGAAAGATTCAACTCTCTTGCTTCATTATTTTTGGAAGTTATGTTAAAAAAAAATAAAATCGAATTTATGAAAATTCTGGTTATGCTGATTTTTACCGTTTTTTGGCAGTTTTTGAGTAGTGCATGCGCTGAGAAAAAATATTGAGAATTTTTCAAAATTACCTCTTAAAAATACCAACTAAAAAACATTTCCGATTTATAGAGTCACTGATCGAAAATTTTGGGTCAGTATCTCTACTTGAAAAAGTGTTTCAATACATACGAAAAAAAGCCGGACATACTTCGCACGATGGGTGTTTTTCGCACGACGGGTGAGATTCTATTAACGGGTGTATTGAATTTTAAAGAAACGATAAATCATTTCTTCAATAAAACGATTCTGAACGAAGGAAGTTAATAATATAAAAAAAAAATGTTAGAAAAATGTCCAAAAGTTTTTTTTCACATTTTCAAAATTTTCTTGCGCCAAAGTATTTCTTATATTATTTTCTAACTATGTTTAAATTTTCATAAAATTCTGATCAAAAAATGATGGTTTCCGAGTCGTTTTTGTCAAATTTCGGGTAGTATTTTCCAAAAAAAAAAACATTGAAGAATTGAGAAATTCAAAAAATGACCTCTTTAAAGTACAATCCAGAAGCAAATCCGGTTTCAAAAAATTACTGATCGAAACTTTTGGGACAAATATTTCCATACAAAAAAGTGTTTACAGAAAAAAAAAATAAACATCATTGTAAAAACACTAGCTTCTTCACTTCGTTCAGAAACCAAAACAATTTTATAGCCATTTAAAGTCGAAATTACCATTAAATAGTGTTAAATGTTTACATAAAGTATTGATTTCTTTTAATTTAAACCTATAAAACAATTGGTTCTTAATCCGGTAGAAATTTTCTTTTGCCAAAATTTTTTTCACTATGTAAAGTGTTAAGTGGTGCATCACATGTGTATGAGAAATATAACATTTCACTTAGATTTTCAGTCGTTTCATTTTCACGATATTTTAAGCATAGTCAGTGAACTAGCGGAAATGAAGATCATTTTTTAGATTCTGAACGAAGTGAAGAAGCTAGTGTTTTTACAATGATGTTTATTTTTTTTTTTCTATGTACAACTTTTCGTACAGAAATACTTGTCCAAAAGTTTCGATCAATAACTTTTTGAAACCGGATTTTCCTCTATATTGTACTTTAAAGAGGTTATTTTTTGAATTTCTCAATTCTTCAATTATTTTTTTTTTTTTTGGAAAAAACTACCCAAAATTTGACAAAAACGACTCGGAAACCATCATTTTTTGATCTGAACTATATAAAAATTTAAACATAGTTAGAAAGTCATATAAAAAAGATTTTGGCGCAAGAAAATTTTGAAAATGTGAAAAAAAAATTTAATAAAATTTTTTATATTATTTACTTCCCTAGTTTAGAATCGTTTTAGTGAAGAAATGATTTATCGTTTCTTTAAAATTCAATACACCCATCAAGAGAATCCCACCCGTCAACAGAATCACACCCATCGTGCGAAGTAAATAAAATCCCGTATACTAGACTACTTAATCCATCCCCGAGACTGGCAAAACGTATTCCGAATTTTTTTTTTAACGTTTTCGTGTTTTTTTCAGGAAAATTTCAGAGAGTCCGTTGCCAAGTTCATGGGTTACGCGCACACCCAAGTGAACATCATATCTCGCGTTTACTTGCAGAGCGACCGCCGTTACAATTACACGACACCCAAATCGTTTTTGGAACAAATATCGCTCTACTCGAAACTGCTGAGGCGAAAGTCGGCCGAGTTGGCCAGCAAAATTGAACGTCTGGAAAACGGATTGGAAAAACTAAAAAGTACAGCAAGTCAAGTGAGTATACGTTGTAGACGAGCGTTTGTTTCTTGGTACTAAAACATTGCGATAACTACCTATGGCCGTACTATGTAGAATGAATTTTTAGGGAGGGTTTTATTATTATTTTTTTTTCAATGAGAAATTTTACCATAAATTACGTATTGACAATATTTTAATGTAAAATAAAAATAAAGAATTATTTTAGAAAGTTTCAGAAGGGGGAGGGGGTAATACCCCCTCCCCCTCCCTGAAAACAGTCATGATTCATTTTTTAAGATAATTAAAAAATGAAAGGCTGGAATCATCAATGGAAAATTGTCTACAAAACAAAAAAAATCTATAGACATAGCCGTATAAAGAATAAAACTAAGGCGGGGGGTAGAATCTATAACAAAAATGATATATATGAAAACTTGTATGGTAAAAATTTGGTGCAATTTTAAACTTAACATAAACATTTTGGAGGGGGTTATAACCCAGAAAACCACCCCCCCCCCAGGATACGGCCATGTAACTACCTCTACTCGTAAACAAGGTCTCTGGGACCGAACAAAAAAGAACAGATTCTGGAACGAATAAATCCTTAAAATATATTCGGAACATGAATAGAATTTTTTCATTTTCAAATAACAGGAACCGAATGCGGAAGCAATGTTTTCCAATAGATAAATATGTCATTTTTAATTAGTAATGAAAACAATTTATTCAAATTCTCTGGCTTTATTATTCTGAGATACTTATTAGATTTCAAATTGAAATGATTGATTGATAAAAATTATAAATATTATTATGGTAAATTTTTTTCGCCTGTATACAGTCATATTATTGTGTTGTCCATTTGAATAATTTCTAATATTTTCAAACAAAAGACAATGACAGAAGTTGTACAAAATATATAAATCTGCAGCTTTTTAAATACGTTTATGGTATAACTTGCAATTATTGATTATTATATAAACAGAGCAGGTAAGAATCCGGTAAAATTTTATATGGAGATTAGGTAATGTGAGAAAATAAAATATATAAGAAAGTTAAAATTTTACAAAAAAAAAAATAGCTTTAGATAAACAAAAATGAATTTAAATGTACACAAGTGATGTAAATATGTAAAAAAAAAAAAGGTGCATTTAAGATTCAAAGAAATTTATTAAATACGAAAAATTCGTAACAAAATTTGTAAATTTTATTTGTTGATATTGTGCTGAATTTGAAAAAAAAAATGTAAAAGTCATCAAAATCCTATCTCTGGTCGTTATCTTTAATAGTTTTGACTCATATTTAAACATGTCACAACCATTCATAGATAAAAGGATTAATAAAATACAATAGGGTTGACGCTTAAGTTTTGTGCGTACTTCTAAAAAAACCTTAAAATAAACCCTGAGTCAACATTTCGGGTTTCTAATTCGAAATTATCTCAAATATTTATCCCATTTTATGAGTATAAGGTCCGGTTTTACAATAGTGCATGTTATACTAAGAATAGTATAAATTCCAAGTATAATGTTATACTAGAAACTATCTCCAGTATAGTAGTGCAATGGTTTTACAATAAAATAAATACTCCAGATAATAAATTATTCTTCGAATAGTCGGTAAAATTTTTTTCTGTTCATGAGTTCTTCCATGATTTATGTCAAATATCGTTGATAATTGATAATAAATAAATAAATAAATGTACCTACTAATATATTTTTGTTCGAATTTTTTTACGTTTTGTCTTTTGAGTTTGACATAATTTTTTCATAATTTCAATCATAGACATATTAAAATGGATAATTTAATAATTAATGTGTTTAAATATGATGACGATGAAGAAATTATTATGTATATACAGCTTGACCTAGGAGATCTAGAGTGTTTAAAACTCTACAGGATTATTTCGTTTCATTAGCTGATGATGGACACTTTTTTAGCAGATTTCGTTTGACTAAAAGTACAGTTCTTATTATGTTAAATCTTATAAACGATTCGATCGAATCAACAACAGACAGGTGCAGTGGCGTGCCCAGGAATTTCTGATGGGAGGGGATGTAATCTGGAAGTGGAGTGGGAAATAAATCCAAGACGGGAAATTATATACCCAGTCATAGGTACGATTCGGGGGAATTATCCCTTCACAACCATTCAAAACCCCCTAGATTTTGAAAAAGTTAGATAAAATTAATATTCGTTGAGAAAGAGGGGCAAAATCAATCGAATAAACATATTTGTTCCCCTCCCCCCTTAATTTTTTTATCCTAATTACACCAATAAATGCTCAGTGAATTTTAATTAGAACAAAAATATTGCAGTTTTCTTGCTTCACTCAAAATAAATCTTTTTAAACTTTTTCGTGTCATTATCCTATGAATACTTTTTTAAATTAAAAAAAAATTACATTTCGACTGACTACAAGTTACTATTTTATTCATTTTATGGTATTTAATATAATGTGGTTTAAATCACAAAAAACTTTAACAGCATTTTTTATGCACAATGAAACATTTAATAGATAAATGTCTTTTATTATTTTTTATTACATATTCAATTTTGTATAAATACTTATAACTAGGTACTGTTCATATGCAAAATAACCACAGTTGTAAATATATCTACAAGTTATAACTATTATAGTACAGACTACTTCAATTATTTTATCATTCCATTTTAAAACTCATAATCAATCATAAACATAATTCATATTGATTTTCTATCTCATTTTTCATAAATATACTAAATATTTTCAACTATTTGTTTACAGGTACTCTTACATTTTATATGTTTCCTATTTTCTAGCAAAAAAAATAACACGGTAAAAAATGCGATGGGGAGGGATATAACCCCTAACCTCCGCCCCTGCGCACGTCACTGGACAGGCGTTTATAAACTGTTATTACTTTAATTACAAATTTAGAAACAAGTTGCTCTCTCCACTGTAAACACTTATAGCACCTTAATTTTCTTCTCCAATCATCTTTATAATTATTTCACAAGATGTTTCAGTATGAGAAAAATATCGTTTGTATCCTGTATTGGTCAATACATTTTTTTAAATTCTATTTAAAAACCTATGGTATTTATTTGCATCAAGTTGCAAACGAATTATTAATAACTCGGTAAACACTGATAAAATACATACATTTTAAAGTGCTCTTAAAATGTATGCTTCTATCCAAAATATACGAATTTATATGCAAACATTATTTTTTCCATACATATTACTTAATTTCAATCGGAGTAAAAAATATATAAAATGGAAACTGATTTAATAAATGAGTAATAATGTGTCATGAAACTGTATATAATATAGGAACCACATATTTTTTTAAACTATTTAAATTATACTATTTTCATACAAAATATTTATTATGATTTTTCATTTGTTTGGCAATATGGAACATAAATTAAAAAATATTAAAATAATGTATTTTAGAAAAATATATTTATTTGTTCATCAAAATTATGATATTATAATGTAATTTTTGGTTACTATTATCAGGTCAAGGTTATTTTTTTCAGAATTTATTAAAAATTGTCTTCTATTTTTATATAATGATGTTCCTATTTCTGTTATTTTATTATGAATGCATTCTAATAAAATTATTGTAAACACTTTAATAAAAACAAAAATTATTTTATCAAAAATCATGCAGTTTCTCCAAGCACAAATTTGTTATTAACCTTAAGGTTTTACTTTGTGCATTAAATAAATTAGCAAGCTTATCCCATTCAGCATCTTTAGATTTCGATGATACAGAATCTGTCTTTTTGCATTCCAATATATATTTTTTTTTTGTTTCTTTCCATCAAATCTACTAAAACTTCCACTTCATCATTTCCAAAGTTCTGCACGCGATTTCTTTTTTCTTTGGGTTCCATTTCTTATGATACACAACTTGCAATTTATATTACTTTTATTAAGTGTAGAGAAAAAAAAACACTGTACAATAATTGTAAAGTAAAAATAATAATTAATGTTTCATGGGAATGTACTATTTACGAAAAAATATCGAAAATATCCGGCCATATTTGAGCAGATAAAATTAATCACGTTATACCGAGAATAATTAATTTTGATTGTAGAACTTAATTTTCTAATTTAAACTTCGGAATAGTTCTATCTGAAGTATAAATATGCATTGTGTAAAACCGTCCCAAAAAAACAGAAAAATTATTTGGATAATTTTTTCATTATTTCGTGTTTTAAAAATATCAATAAAATACATTTTTTTTTTTTAATTTACTTACCTATTATAGAAACACTCGTTATTTGTTGCTAATTTTCACTTTTGTTGTGACTGAAAAAAATCGGGCGATATTTTGAATAATTTTTATCGGGTAGACGTGAAGAAATCATAATAATATTTAGAATTTCAATCTATTGTGTCGTATTTTTAAAATTGATTGATTGCATTGAAAATCATAAAAAATTATCTCAGTAATATTCTTTTATAATTATCATTTAAGAACATTAAGTCGATTTTTTTTCTTTTTTATTTACACATAACATTTTCTCTATTGTTGAATTAGTTTCTAGATTTACTCCTTAAATATTAATTAAGTTTTTTTTTAATTATTTTTCGGTTCTTTCTTCCCTTAGCTTCTCTTAATTTGGTAGGTAGTAGGTACGACCATAACTTACTGTTTTCCGAAATTGAAATAATTTATTTATCATTCCAACTCGTTCATTTTGACTTCTGTATAAAGATGGAAAATTTCGATTACATTGTAAAGCTTTGTGATTATATTTTTTTCATTTTTTCGTGTAATTTTTTTTTTTTCACGCGCATATTATGAAAATGACAGGAATAAATCTGAAAGCGGGACAAAACGCGTTCCGTTTGAAGTTTTTTGGAATACCTAATGGGACATAACGATAAAAAAGGGACAATCCCGTTTTTCACGGGACGTATAGAAACCCTACATTAGGCATAAAACGATTAATGAACAATTTAGTTGAAATCATAGAGATTTCATTTCGAATAAGAAGCTCACATGTTTTACATAGGTATGTAAAATATATGACTACATTCAAAATTAAAAAGCCGGACATACTTCGCACTTCGCACGACGGGTGGTATTCTCTTGACGGGCGTATTAAATTTTAAAGAAACGATAAATCATTTCTTCAATAAAACGATTCTGAACAAGGGAATTAATAATATAAAAAAAGCGGACATACTTCGCACGATGGGTGTACTTCGCACGACAAGTGGTATTCTCTTGACGGGCGTATTATATTTTAAAGAAACGATAAATCATT
>JAIPRM010007159.1:0-17545 GCA_025469315.1 Stegophylla sp. TES_Ste_2020 | reverse complement strand
ATAATTATTTTTATACTTAATATTTTAAAACTTTTTTATACCTAATATAAAATATTTTTCTTACTTTGTTTATTTTATTTTGTATTTCCTATATCTGGGTGTCGGCAAAGTGGGTATTGGAAAACTAAGTGTCGGCAAAGTGGGTATAGGCTAACAACTAGGTGTCGGCAAAGTGGATATAATATGCTAATTAGTTGTCGGCAAACTGGGTGTCGGCGTAGTGGGGAGCCCCCAAAATACCAACACTAGAGACAAATCCGATTTCAAAAAGTTAGCTAACTGATCGAGACTTTTGGATAAGTAGATTCATACGAAAAAGTGTACACAGAAAAAAAATAAATAAACATCATTTGTAAAAACACTAACTTCTTCACTTCGCTCAAAATCTAAAACAATGTGACCCAGTTAGGTACTTAACAGTTCCCGGTTCCGTGGAAGCTCTGTAATAATTAGGGCCCGGATTTCAATGCAAAATGCATATTTTTTTTTGGGGTAATCTTAGGAAATGCTTTCCAACTACAAAATTTGTTTCATGTGACAGAGACCTCAAAAGTAAAACTTTTATTTTGCATTATTTTGCATATTACAGTCTTTTTATTCGTTTTAATGCATATTTGCACAATAAACCTACAATGTTAATTTATAATATCTGTACATTAGGTATACAAGTCAATAATTTTAATTTAGCTAATTAAAAATATTACTATCCATGTTTTTTGGTTTTTTCCTTAATAATATCTATAAATCTCTCTGTAATTGCTATAAAGTTTGAATTTTATCTTTACTTATGGTCTCACCTGGACTCGGCAGACGGCAAATAGTAAAATAAATATTAAAATATTAAAATGTATAGGACCTTTTTTCAGTGCATTTTCACAATTAAAAGCATTTTCAAGGGGAAATACATTTTTTAAGTGCATTTTTGTCTGTTTTTTTGGAGCATTTTTTGAGGATTTTTAGTGCATTTAAATCCGGGCCCTAGTAATAATTATATTGCGCAGAATATGATGTATTTAATTTTTTAGCATTTACACACGTATATTGCCTGGAGAACAATATTTCCTAGGAAAGAGAGCAGAAATAGCAGTAAGGTGTAATTTACGAAAACGCTTTCGGTTATTACTGTATATTTTCTCCAAGTTGTATGTTTGTAAGTTGGAATATCGCCAAAACGTATTTTGACCGTTTCAAAACGTCCCGCGACGCGAAATTAAAATGTCACCACGACGCTTTCTCAGAATCGTTTCTCGGTTTGCTCGTGTCGTCGACTGTATTGTACTACAATGCGCTTTCTATTGAATACAGGAGGTACGACCCGAGTCAATTTCAATGTATACTTTTCAGTTACTTTTTTTTTGCTAAACTAATTCGAATCTAACCGTTAGATTATACATACGTATTTTATATTCTTCATAACAAAAAAAAAAAAAAAAATTCTTTAAAATTTGGGGTGGGGTAAAAAAAAAGTGTCAACTTCCATGTATATGCAGTGGTTAAAGTGAGGGTGGACGGAATCCTCCATCTTATTTCGAATACAATCAAGCGTCCCCTTTAAGTCAAATCCCAAAATTCCGGGGCGGACGCTTTAATTTTGATCACTTAAGAGTGGAAAGCGTTAATATTAGAAATTTATCAAAATTTCAAAATTATTACAAAAAAGTATAAAGTACCTAATGTATAGATAAGAAAATCGAACATGTATTGTACCACGGATATTCTTCGCTCTTTGGGTCAGATACCCTTGATGGGCGTGTAGAATTTTATAGAAACAGCAAATCGTTTCTTCAATAAGACGATTTTGAACGAAGGAAGTTAATATAAAGAATAATAATAGTCGATCATTTTCAACACATCCACCAAGAGTATCCGACCTGAAGTTCGAAAAATATCGGTAGTGCGAAACATATGTCTGGCTTTCTTGTCTATACTTTACTTTTCGCCGTTATAGTTTTGGATTTTTGTTATTTCCGATATGAAATATGCTTTGTAAGCCGATGAATAATATTTTCCAGGGCATACTAAAATATTCGAACAATATTAAATAATTGTTTTTTTTTATTTGATTACAGTGTTATGCTTGTTTTTGAGTTTGTTTTTTATAGTTTTTAGAAATATGGCAGTTCTTTTTAATGTTAATTTATTCAGTCCAAAAATAAACATAGGAGTAGTTTAAGGGGGACTAACAGGGGACTATAGACTATTGTCCAAGTAAGTATAATATTTACAATTTGCTCATATTGATCAATACAATTTTTAGCCTTTGAGTGAAGGCAAACAAGCAATTCGGTGTGGCTCGGGAACGCTTCTCATTTTTTTAGGAACTATAGTCCCCCCTCTTAGTTTTTCTCACTTTAACCACTGTGTATATGGGCACACAAATCTACAATAAAGTAGTATCAAATTATTTTACATTCTCTTAGATCCAGTAGAACAATATGCAAAGTATTTAAGCACTGTCTATACTATAGAGGAAAACACTAACAAGTTATATATGTATAGTAACCGTAACAAAGGAGAGAACTCGAATATAATTTGATTCGTTTAAAGCACAATATATTCATATCATAAATCGCATAACGGAGAAAATGAAACAATAGTTTTGCGCATATTATAGTAAATTATTCGTTTTAAAAGCATTTTTTTTTTTTTTTTTTTTTTTGAATATTCATAGGGTGTTTTATGTATTTTGGCGAATTTTTCACGTATTAAACGTAAACGGGTAAAATAAAATAAAATATAGATCAACTTATTTGATCTACAAAAATGATTTTAACTTTTTAATTTAAATTATTAATATTTCATTAACTTAAAAAATAATTAAGTTACCTTTGAATAAATTATACATTTTAAGCTTGCTGTGGACGCACAAATTTGTTCACAATTATAAAAAATCAGCAAAAATTATTTTCAGTCGTGTAATAAATGTAAGCATATGGTAGAGATTACTTCCTGAATTCAAATATGGAATAAATACGAAAATCCGATAAATAGGTATCAAAGAAGATATTTTTTGAATACTTATTCAGGGTTCCAAAATATAATCTATAATGTAATAATAATTATGAAAACCAATAGCTAAATTAAATCATTCATGTCTTCTAAAATAATGACTAAAATGAAAAATATAGGCTATTTTTTTTTATTTACCTATCAAAATACATTGTTGTCAAAAAAAAAAAAATAAATAAATAAATAATAAAAATATTAAGTAAAGTAAAGAAGTAAAAAATATAGATTAAAAAGCCAGACATACTTCGCACCACGGGCATTCTTCGCTCCTCGAGTCAAATATTTTCTTGGTGAGTGAGTAGGATTTTAAAGAAACAATAAATAATTTCTTCAGTATCAGTAATAATTCTGAACGAAGGAAATCAATAATATTAAGAACAATAATAGCCATAATTTTCAACACACCCATCAAGAGTATCCGACCCGAGGAACGTATAATATCCTTGTGTATAGAAGTATGTTCGGCTTTCTTATCCTATACTTTACTCGAGACTTTTGGTTATTTCTATACGAAAAAAAAGAGTTCACAAAAAAAAAAAAAAAATGAAATGAAAAATAGAAAACGATAAAAACACTAGCTTCTTCGCTTCGCAACAGGGTAGGAGGGGGGCATACTAGATGAAATTCGTTCAGCAGTGAAAAGGTTAAAAAGTTACCAAATTTGGTAAGTACTTAAATTTAATTAAATTTTAAATCACCGAATATTGTCGTTTGACGGGGAAAAAAAAAGTTTGAGGACCAATCGTATAAAAAGTTTTACCGGACTTTTAACCTAACTAACCCCGTGCCATTGTTTATATCAATATTATATTTTCGCCTATACAGCAATTATTATTATTATAACACGGTAAAACTTCGCCGACACGTTATTATTATACCGGCGGCCATAACGCGGATTTTAAACAGCCCCTAATTATAGGGTTAACCCGTTTATATTAAACGATAAAATTATCCAGATATATAGCGCTTCCGGTTGCCGGTTATAACGCCGCCGTATATTATAAATTTAAGGCTAGGGACTTATAGGAGTTTTGTTTTTTTATGTTTTCATGTTTTTCAAAAATCATTCAAAACACATAGCTAAGTAATGTAGAAATGCGTTTCATAACACCTGCAGGAGTTGTATGCAGTTCTCTTCTCAATTTGCATATTTTGCATATTTATAGCTCTAAATTTCAATATAAGTGCGTATTTTGATTGTATTGGAATTTTAAGTGCATATTTTTCAATATTTAATTTTTGGTTTTCTTGATATTGGATTTTTTTTTTACTGAATACCCGAAGATATTGTTGAATATTATTTGATATTTTTATTTGTTTAAATGTAAGCTTAAAAAGAATACATATTAAAATATTATATTCTATTATACAATTTTTAAATATTTTGAGTTTTT
The DNA here is from genome assembly GCA_025469315.1 of Stegophylla sp. TES_Ste_2020. Classification (NCBI taxonomy): domain Eukaryota; kingdom Metazoa; phylum Arthropoda; class Insecta; order Hemiptera; family Aphididae; genus Stegophylla; species Stegophylla sp. TES_Ste_2020. The sequence goes on along the minus strand of JAIPRM010007159.1, from coordinate 13,142 downwards.
ACAGTAAAATTTATGTTTTATAAGAGATTATTTTAGTATTTTTGCATATTTTTAGAGCATATTTCGTAAATTTTATAGCATATTTGATACATTTTTCATAGCATAAATGCATGCATATATTTAATTTTTTGAGAGCTAGCCCTAATTATAATAAATAGATGCGTAGAAGCTTATACGGCGGCGCTCTAAGCAGGGCCTAAAATACATTTGATTTCAGGGGACATACTTTTTAATTTAATAATTGTTAATTTTAACGGGTTTCCATAGAAAAAAAACACCTGTGAGTTGTAACATCAAATTCCTCCACACCTTTTATAATCACTCAGACTATCAGCTATTATATAGATAGTCTTTCGCTATTAATCGATAAAGAATAATTACAATGTCGAAATTTATGGGGAAAAAAAAACAATGTGGTTGACTATGTTGACAACAATAATATAAATCAATAATTACGGTTTATTCTAAGACACACACAAGTCACCACTACCTACATATTATTATAATTATTTAGCTGTGTGCGTCACATTTGACATTCAATTTATTATTGGCTATTAATAGCACTGAGTGTGGGCTGACACGAAGAACACGGCCATTAATTAAATACCATAATAATAATTAGTGTCCTAATTTTGCGTTTCATTTGATGTCGCGTTTTATAATATTGTTTACGATTTATCATATAAAATAATCGTCAAAACAGTGTTTACGTTCACAAAACACGAACATACAAACATACACTGCACTCCATCCGTGATCGCTGTACGTTTTGGGTGTAATTAAGTTTATTTATAACGAATTCATTAATTATGTCTATTAATATCAGTTTGTTGTGAATACGATGCGAAATAAGACTGATGTGACTCAGTCATTTTCCACTGATATAGTAATTTTATCTCAATGTGTATAGATTATCCGGCATCGTGTACTTATTTATTTATAAATTGTAAAAATGTAACATAAAGTAGTTTAAAGAAAAATATTAATAGTTATCATTTCCAATACACCCACAAGAAGCATCTGACCCGAGGAGCGGAGAATACCCATGGTGTGAAGTATGTCCGGCACTCTCGTCTATACCTACTTTACTTTTTTTTGCTTTACTTTACTTTACTTTACTTTACTTCACCCTACACCAGTTTACTTTACACTACTTTAATTTACTTAAAAATTTTTTTTTTATTCAATAAATAAAGAAAAGGAAAAAATACTTTTATTAAAAATAAATATAATTTAATGAGAAAAATAGATTTTCAACATTTTTTTTTATATTTTCTAAATTTTCTCGCACCAAAATATTTCTCATATTATTGTCTATTTATATTTAAATTTTTGCAAACTTTGGATTAAAAAAAAATATAATTCTTTGTCTAATTTTGAGTAGTTTTTCCCAAATTTTGAAAAAACAATTGAGAATTTCAAAAAATGACCTCTCTAAAGTACTATTTAGAGGTAAATCCAGTAGTATCTAAAGTGGCTGAATAGAAACTTTTGGACAAGTATTTTTGTACGAAAATGTGTTCACATAAAAAATTTAAATTAAAAACTAAAAATAAACATCATTGTAATAGTATACTAGCTTCTTCACTCCACTCACAATCTAAAATATCGGTTGTTCGATTATAATTTAGATAATATTAATAGTATTATTTTACTGAAACTTTCTAAAGCTTACATTTGATAAATAATATGTTTCAAGAATTTGTTAAAATGCATTATTAAAATGCAATTTTAAAAAAAATTGTCAATTGGCCGGTCAAATTTTTTTTGACTTGTCAATTGAACGTGTCAGTGCAATAACAAGACAGCTCCATTTCAAAAAACTTTTCTGGTGACACATAAAACTTAATTTTAAAATCCACCACGACCGAATTATTTTTTTAAATATATGAAATTGTAGTTCACATTGATACCGAAAAATTGGTAATCAAAAAAAAAATTAAAAAGTAAAGTTGTACTTTATCGTGATTTAAAGTTTAAAAATTAAAGGAACTGTCTGGTTTTTTGCCCTGACAATTTTATCTGTGTTACATACCAAAAAGTATATATTGTACAGTTTAGATGTCAATGAGTTAAAAAAAAAAAAAATTAAAAATCTGGATGTGTGTGGTTATTGCACGGAATACCAACAACCAGACATCTCCGTTTGCGTTGTATTGGACAATTATAATATAATAATCGGAGACATCTGGTTTTCACACAGAAATGTCGGCCTAAGTTTTGTTTATCCGAAAATACAATAAAGCCGTTTTGGAAAAAAAGTGGAGCTGTCTTGTTATTGCACTGACGCCTTCAATCGACAAGATTTTCACCGGTCAATTGACCAGTGTAGCCAACCCTACTACGATCCATGATAAAGCGCCGACAGCGTTGTATAAGTATAATGTTATTTTATAGAAGGGGAAAAAAACCGCCGATCGGCGGACGCGAACACGGTTTGAATTTTTGAAAAACTCCGCGTCAGAAAATCGACGTTTATCCGACCGCGTGATAATATACTTTGCACGTTCGGCGGTTGTTCGTAACGGCAATTCGAGACGTACAGCACTCGTTTAACTCTACGAGACGACTACCTTGTGTGATCACGTCCGCCGAATCGAATTGCTTTGAATTATTATTGAACGGTCTCCGGCAGCCGGTCAGTGTAATGCGTTTACGCTGAAAGGTGAAAAACCCAAAATCGGATTTGACCTATATATGTTGCCAATTTTTTCGTTTTCTAATTTCTCGTCCGGCACACCCGTAGCCGCCATAACAATATTATTATTATTATTATACGTGTAATTCATATATATTTTGCGGTCCTATCACAGAGGTCACGTAGCCAGGTCAGGTTTTTTTTTTTTTTTTTGGGAGGGGGCAGTTTTCATATTTTTAACTTCAGACAAAAATGTGGTGGTGGTAGTTTTACCCAACACCCCGAGATCATAACAAAATCCAAAATTTATTGCACGCAGTAAAAGCGATGAACATTTTTGACTTTTCCGAGCACGTTGTTCACTACAACTGATAAGGACGCGACTGAAATAAAAAAAATACTTAAACTGATCAGTTAGATAATATTAGATTAACTTTTACCTTGGGCATTTTCCTACCAATAATAATAAGAAAATTATAAAATACACAACATTGAAAAATTTAATAAAAAATTGTTTTGTTTAAACTTAGGATTGCTGTAATTCAGTCAATTTTTGAGATAGAAAAAAAGTTTACCTATCAAAGTCGCTTAAAAAAAAAAAAAATAGTTCTATCGAAATCTGTTGTTAAAAATATTTAAAAAAATGAAGTTTTATTGCGCTAGCGCACAATAAAATAATTAAAAATTCGAAAATGATCACAAAATGTGTGTTTTAGTATTCCCTAGCTCCTGGAAAAAACCACAATTCAATCCAAGGTCACTGAACGGAAATATTTCGTGTTACTATTTCAGTGAAACACACTGTATATTATATACAAGATGTCCCAGTACGATTTGACAAATGCAATAATTTTTGTTCTCTAAATAATTTTTTAATTTTTTGAAAATTATTACTACAGCAATAACGTATAATTTTTTTTTTTTTTTTAGAACCTAAATTTTCAAATTTGATGTTTTATACTAAATTTTTAGAAAATGTTCAAGATAGTCATATTGTAAACCTGATTTTAAGAAAAATATTGATGCTTAAATCTTTAATAAAGGTTAATAATCCGTTCATTTTCTATGATTTTATTAAGTTTATGAATTATTTATTGTTTTTGTCAAACATGGTGATTTATTCAACAATATTATTAAATTATTCGCATACTCAAAAAAAATTGTTGAAAATGAAAAGTTTATACTTTATTAGATATTTTAACTCCAATATTTTTCGAAATAACAGATTCACAAAATGGCTATTTTTAAATTTTTCTAAAAATTTTTCAGATCAGAAATCAGCTCTTGGTGGTACTTCTTTAAAGTGGTGATTTTTAAATATTTCCTGATCAGGACTAACTCAATAATTTTTCGCTCTATAAATTTAATAATAATTTCTATTGTATTATAATAATACTGTTGAAACTGAAAAAAAAATTGTATTGCAAATCTTGATTTAAATGAAAATAAAACTATATATTTGAGCGCCGTGAAACACCAAAATTGGGGGAAAAAAAAAAGCCGGACATACTTCGCACGACGGGTGGGATTCTCTTGACGGGTGTGTTGAATTTTAAAGAAACGATAAACCATTTTTTCAATAAAACGATTCTGAACGAAAGAAGTTAATAATATAGAGAAACAAATGAGAAATAAAAAATGTTAGAAAAATGTCCAAAATTTTTTTTTCACATTTTCAAAATTTTCTTGCGCCAAAATCTTTCTCATATTATTTTCTATCTATGTTTAAATTTTCATATATAGTTCGGATCAAAATATGATGGTTTCCGAGTCGTGTTTGTGAAATTTTGGGTAGTTTTTTCCAAAAAAAAAGTTGAAGAATTGAGAAATTTAAAAAAATGACCTCTCTAAAGTACCATCTAGCAGCAAATCCGGTTTCAAAAAGTTACTGATCGAAACATTTGGACAAGTATTTCCATACGAAAAGTTGTACACAGAAAAAAAAATAAAAAATAAACATCATTGTAAAAACACTAGCTTCTTCACTTCGTCCAGAATCCAAAATGTGGTGTAATTTTTCGCAAATCGAATTTTCCACGAATAAATTGGCTCGTATTCGTTACGGGCTAATAATATTATTATGTACCTACGGGTAGACGCGTCATTATCGCGTCCCCGCGGTAATCGACGAGCGCGTTAGCGCGAGATAGTTATCATTATTAATTGTCAGCGCTTCACTTTTTCGGAGGCGCGACGTTATTATCCGAAAAACTGAATACACGTCTTATAATTTATAATAAGATGCATATCAGTGTCGGGAACGACGGGGGCGCGCGTGAAAATGTTGATGGTGTGCCGCGTGCTGCGACAATTTGAACCGAGCCCGTGATAAAATAAGCGAAAAAAGGTTGTTTTGAATACAAATTTACAAAAAAAAAAATCAAAAGAACGCTTTTGTGAAAACAATAATATTTTGTAAGCAACGTCCTATTAATATTCAAAAGAAAATAAATTAATTTCATGGAAATAAAATAAATTCTAAAATTACAAATTTTCGAGTTTTCTTAAAAAGAACGAACACGAATGATATCTATTTTTCATCTTGATATTATTAATGAGTGATGACTTACATATATTATCATCTTACATCAGCAGGATATACACAGGACGTTTCCCCGTGTGTAGTTTTCGAAAAACCAGACATACTTTATACCATCGGTGGGATGCTCTTGGTGGGTGTATTTGAATTTTCAAGAAACAAATCATTTCTTCAATACAACGATGTGTGTAAGTGTGTGTGTGTGTGTGTGTGTGTGTGCGTAACAGGTAATAAATATCTTTTATAAAAATATTAAAAACAAAAATAATTTAAGATTTGAAAATTTTTGTTCAAAACCTAGTTAAATTTTTATTTATTTGTCCATAAAAAAATGTCTTTCGCCAAAGTATTCGCAACGTAATGCTTTATCTGTGCACAACGGTTTATAAAGATCGACCTAATCAATTATTTTTCATAATATGCGTTCAAGTGTATAATTTTATGTAAATCTAAAGAATTCCGTAAAATTGCTAACTTTAAATAGTTGTAAAAAAAAAAGCCGGACATACTTCGCTCGTCGGGTGGGATTCTCTTAGCGGGTGTATTGAATTTTAAAGAAACGATATATCATTTCTTCAATAAAATGATTCTGAACGAGGGAATCCGTTTCGAATAACCGCGTGCGGATAGTCGTTATTAATTATACACTAACGTCAATTATTATTTATACCTAACTGATGTAATTATGGACGACACGTGTGATTCAAATTAAGTCTTTTTAATATTATCACAATTCAAAATCGATAACTTTGACGTCGGAAAACAGTCTGGATCAAAAAATTATGGTTTCCGAGTCGTTATTGTCAAATTTTGGGTAGTTTTTTCCGAAAAAAAAAAAAAAATTGAAGAATTGAGAAATTCAAAAAATGACTTCTCTAAAGTACAATCTAGAGGCAAATCCGGTTTCAAAAAAATTGCTGATCGAACTCTTTGGACAAGTATTTCCATACGAAAAGTTGTACACAGAAAAAAAAAAATAAACATCATTGTAAAAACACTAGCTTCTTCACTTCGCTCATAATCTAAAATAATCCACATTGAAGCAGTCACTGTCGACTTTTATAATGCCCCTCGATCGAGCTTGTAACCTCAATGCCCCCCTTGAACGGTTCTAACGCCCCCGAGGTATCGCCCACTTTGGGAAACACTGGAATAGACTGCTCTATAAATTATTATCAATGATCAGGATAAATCGAGTCCAAATATTAACTACTCACGTGTCCCCATCACACGCCAAGTACCGGAAATTTTTTTTTCATATTTTCTCGTCCCGTCTACGTTATTGTGTGTTCCGGTCACCGACTCGCGCCGACACCGATCCCATCCCACGCCGCAATAAATTGCGCGCATTAAATCGCCCCGACTTTATTCGCGTAGTTTTCACGTCATCATTATTATTATTTCGTCGAAACTATCAATAATCATCGGAAACAATGCACGGTGCGCGCGAATTCGCGGTAAAAGAATATAATAACAATATTATTATTATTATTATTATTATTATTATTATAATATCATCCGGAGTCTCTGAACAGCCGCTCGAGTGGGGCAAAAAACCGTTCATTAGCAGCACATCTCGATTTCATTTTATTTCATTCATTTTGTATTTTTCGTTTCCTCCCCCCCCCCACACCGTTTTTATTTCAAAGCTTTTCTGGACCATATTGTTTTTCGATTCCACGTGATGGATGATTTTCCGCGGTGATGGATGACACGCGGTCAGATATACAATATTATATTGATTATATTATATTAATGGATTATCCACGAGCACGTGGTTTTAACGGGCGAAATCGTTTGTAGTGGCGCGCGAGTAGTGGCTACCCGCTGATACGGTCGGGGTTTAAAGTCTCGGGAATTTCAACGTCGTCGAGTAATTCATTATTACATATTATTACATTATTTGTCGTGCGTGTCGCGCAAATTTTATATAATAATATATTATATCCGTGGGCTGAGAACGAAATAACAGTTCCACGTAGGATTTTGTACGTTTTTCAGGAGAGCGTTTTTAAAAGAGACAAAAGTCTGATTTTGGATTTTTTTTGTTTTTGAGCGGACCGAAGAAGCTCTTGTGATTTTACAACGATGTTTATTTTAGATCCTGAACGAAGTGAAGAAGCTAGTGTTTTTACAATGATGTTTATTTTTTTATTTTTTTTCTATGTACAACAACTTTTCGCGTGGAAATACTCGTCCAAAAGTTTCGATCAGTATCTCTATAGAACCGGAATCACACCCAGATGGTACTTTAAAGAGGTCATTTTTCCAATTTCTTAATAATTTTTCCAAAAATAGGGAAAAACTGTCGAAAAATTGACCAAAAACTGCAAAATATGCAATTATCGCAATTTCCGTAAAATTGAAAATTACTTTTTGACATAACTTCTAAAACAATGCAGCTAGGGACTTGAAATTTTCACCAACCACTAAAAACAGTTACAAGAACATTTCATGAAAATTTCAAAAAGATTTTATCGATTTTGAGTTGAGTACAGCATTTTGAAATTTCTCATTTTTTGTTAGTTTTTATGTAATACAATTTTTGATTTTAGATTCTGAACGAAGTGAAGAAGCTTATGTTTTTACAATGATGTTTATATATATATATATATATATGTATATATCTTTTTTCTATCTCTGTGAACACTTTTTCGTATAGAAATACTTGTCCAAAAGTTTCGACTAACAACTTTGTATCATAATAATTCATCTCTAGATTGTCTTTCGAGAGGTCAATAATAAATAGTTACTTCAACATTTGGAAGAACAACCTCAAAATTTGACAAAAACGTCTTAAGAACTACCTTTTTCTAATACAAAATTTATAAAAATTTTAGCCTAACCTATAGATAGACAATAATATGAGTAATATTTTCGTGTACAAAAGTTATGAAAATGTTAAAAAAATTCGTTACATTGTTGTTATGTTACCAGTACATATTCATAAAAAAGGCTAGATTTTAAGTAAAACCATTTTCAGTTCTACTTTTATATACTACTTTTATCTATTTATTAGTGTTTAATACTGTATATTAATATGAGCTAAAGTGACTTTATATTAAGCCTTAATACTTAGCAAAATTACTATGTAATATGGCCAGTTAATGCTTTTTTGATAAGTAAATGTTAAATACTGCCTTTTTTGCTGAGTATAATCCGTGTATTTTATATATTCTACGTGTATATTTGCAACAATATAATCTTTTTTATTGTTATTAGTAATAATATTAAGTAAAAATAGAAAGAAGTTCAAATTATTTTTGTTTTATTTGAATTGGATTGCTCGGTGGGTGTATCGAATTTTAAAGAAACGATAAATCATTTCTTCAATGGAATTATTAAGTGTTTATTATTATGTTTTCATCTCTTGTTTACCCGATCAGCATCAAATAAAATTAGAGTACCCATAGTCTTAATTTAATCTTTATCATATATTAATACTTATTATTATGTTGTTGTATATATTGTTTCATTTTATATTGTACTATTTACAATATTACCGAGTCTGTGATAACGTGTGATATATACTAACCACTGTTTTGTTCTGTGATTCTACTATCACATAGATCTTTTTTGAATATATAGTATATTAATCTTTAAGAGCGAAAAAGCACTAACAATTATTGTTGAATAAGTTTTCATTACAACAAAGAACTGCTATTTTGTTTTTCACATCTTTGTTTTCATATTGGTTATAAATAAGACAATCATTGTGTAAGCTTAAAAGATAGACCACCCCATTCATATAATATTAGAGTTATCAAATAATGGTTGGGTTTTTTTTTTTTTTGAAAATTCTGACATAGAACTCTCTTTTGTTCTCACCCTGTGATGATATGTTTTCACTCGAGGTGAAACGGATTGTGCAGCAGCTGTCGCATTGTCGGGGATTTTCAGAGGATTTTATATCGGCTAAGAGATTGCATCATTTCGGGTGAAATGTGATAGAAATGTCGGTTATTATCGCGTTTAAAAAGACATTATACATTTTGACCTTTGCGGGGATTTCTTGACTGACGTCCTACAGCCGGATGCTTGGACGTTGTTAAAGACGTCTCTAGCGACTGGCCCGTTACTATAATAGCATATAATGAATTAGCTTCTTTTTTTTAGATTCTGAACGAAGTGAAGAAGCTAGTGTTTTTACAATGATGTTTATTTATTTTATTTATTTTTTCTGTGTACAATTTTTCGTATGGAAATACTTGTCCAAATGTTTCGATCAATAACTTTTTGAAACCGGATTTGCCTCTAGATTGTACTTTAAATAAGTCATTTTTTGAATTTCTCAATTCTTAAATTTTTTTTTTTTTTTGGAAAAAACTACCCAAAATTTTACAAAAACGACTCGGAAACCATCATTTTTTAATCCGAACTATATAAAAATTTAAACATGGATAGAAAATAATATAAGAGAGATTTTGGCGCAAGAAAATTTTGAAAATGTGAAAAAAAAATTTTGGACATTTTTCTAACATTTTTTTTTTTAATATTATTAACTTCCTTCGTTCAGAATTGTTTTATTGAAGAAATGATTTATCGTTTCTTTAAAATTCAATACATCCGTCAAGAGAATCCCACCCGTCGTGTGAATAACACCCGTCGTACGAAGTATGTCCGGCTTTTTAATTTATATATTTCGATCGTTTAGTAACTCCTATTTACAGGAAACGTTGTCGTGTCGTGTCGTGTGAAATAACTATCGACGCGTTTGAATAAAATCCAACCGAACACGTCTAACTTCTTTGCATGATTACATTTACGAAAAAGATTACACCGAGAAATCGAGTGAACTCCATTACAATGTCTTTGGTTTAAGGAAACAATAAGTAGGTACCCGAGGGTTTTATAATAATAATATGCAGAGTGTTATTAATGTCATTATAGCATTGACGCGCGGTCTCGGATTTTAAACGCATTCAATATTATGCAAAATATCGTGAAAATATGATGAAGTAGAAACGAGTATGCGTCGGCGGCGTGCAGTAAATCAGTTTATTACATGTGTCGTACGAAAGTTTTGAAACAAGTACAGGTACACACGTACGATAGGTATACCGCGCGGAAAATGTAAAGTTTAAATTATCCTTTGTTCTCGTATACGAGTTAGAGATAATTAAATTGTTCCCTTTCACTTTTCTAAGAAACCGCGCATTGTTTTCGAAAATCTGATTAAACGCTGCGCACTTATTCGTAAACTAAAAAAAAAAAAAAAAAAAAAAAAAAACAAGTCTTTTACTTACTTTTATATATTATTATAACATGCTCGTGTATAATTGCAATACGTTTTTCGTACGAATATTCTTCAAAAACGAGCCCGTACAATAATTTTATTACTGTGATAACTGTTCGAGATTTTTAAAATATGTATTCTAATTGAATCGCTTATTTCAGAAACCTCCTAAATCCACTTTTTCGCTTTTTGAGATAATCAATAAAAACTGTGTGATGGATTTAAAACAATTTTTTAAAACTCCCAAAAATTACCAAAAATACTTGAATACTTACTCCTTTAGATATTAGTGTAATTTTAGCTGAATAACTTACCAAGGAAGTAGGAAAAAATATTTTTGAATTTGCATACTATGTAAAGTTTTATTTTTGGCGTTTGGGGCTGAAATAAACGATTCAACTAACAAATTTTGACTTTGTATAAAAAACAAAAAAATAAAAAAAATACCTAAATAATTTAGGTTTTTTGTTTTCTTTGTCAACAGATAAATCTATAATTATAATACAGATTTAATTGTCGAAAAAATATTGTATTTTTTTTTTTTTTAACTTTAAATCAGGGATGGCAAAGGTTTTTGAAAAACGTTATTAAACGACAAAAATTGAAAAACAAAAAAATCAAACGATATCTAAAATAATATCATAAGGGAAAAAAATATAAAAATTAAATTTACTTTACTTAAATTTACTTTTAGATTCTGAACGAAGTGAAGAGAATAGTGTTTTTACAATGATGTTTATTTTTTTTTTCTGTGTACAACTTTTTGTATAGAAATACTTGTCCAAAAGTTTCAATCAGTAACTTTTTTAAACCGGATTTTCCTCTATATTGTACTTTAAGAGTTTATTTTTTTGAATTTCTCAATTCTTCAATTTTTTTTTTTTGAAAAAAATTACCCAAAGTTTGACAAAAACGACTCGGAAACCATAATTTTTTGATCCGAACTATATGAAAATTTAATCATAGAGAGAAAATCACATAAGAAAGATTTTGGCGCAAAAAAATTTTGAAAATGTGAAAAAAAAATTTTGGACATTTTTCTAACATTTTTTTTCTCATTAATTTTTTATATTATTGACTTCGCTCGTTCAGAATCGTTTTATTGAAGAAATGCTTTATCGTTTCTTTAAAATTCAATACACCCGTCAAGGGAATTCCACCCGTCGTGCGAATAACATCCATCGTGCGAAGTATGTCCGGCTTTTTTTTTTTTACCGATGCCAAACAAACGTTTTAGTAAGAATTTCGTATAAATCTAATTATTCCAATGTACTTATATTTAAATATTATATTTTATTTGATCAACGAATAATGTACACAACGCGTGTGCCTTCCAGTATATATGAACGCGATTCGATAAAATCCGCGTCCTCTTTTGTACAAATTTTATAGGCTTTTGAAGTCGAAAATGTTTAAAGAGTACGTTCCTATTGAGCGGTGGGAGAAGTGGGGGGAAGGGGGAATAATGTCGAATTCGATTTTGTAAGAATCCGTTCGTTAAGAATTCGAAACGGTGCATTGACGAGAACCAGCGATTCGATTTTATCACGGCCGCTACGCGTATTTTTTCAGAGTGACATTAGATAGTTCTATATAGGATATTGAGGTTCTATTAAATTTTCAGCTCTAAAATCAAGATTTAAATTTGATAAAAACTTTGGAAAACTCCGATACATCTACCATTTACATAGTTTTATATTGTACATTTTTTTTTTTTTTTTTTTTTTTTTGAGTTCTATTAAATTTACATTATACAGTTATTCTCGTACTTGGTGAACACTTTATATACTTGACTAGAAATTGTAATTTTTAATGTTATGAATGATGAATAGTTAAAATCGATATCATGAAATATCTATTTTGTGGAAAATTATACCGATTTTATTATTAAAATTTTCCATAGATTTACTCAGTTCGAGAAGAAATTTCAAAAAATTGCTTTCTTAAACCAATCAAATAGATGAAATTTTTTGTTTACAAACATAAAAGGCATTTGAAATTTGTACGAATTCTATTGACATAAAATTTCACGACATTCATGAAAAAAAAAAATGTATATGTACAATATATAAATCTTTTCACCAGAAAACCAGATAGCATTATAGTTACAGCGTGGTTATGTATAGGTAGGTAATTTAGGAAACTTTTAAAATGATTTTTTTAAAACGCACAATTAAATATTTCTCTCAAAAAATTACAATTAAAAATTTTTTTAAAAATGAGCGACCGAATATCATAACCCCATGCGTGCCTGAAGTAAAACCCCATTCAAAACTAAATACATCAACAAAACCGTGGTAGTAGCAATCTCTTTGGAAATCACTAATTACTTGTACATATTTAGACACTATAGATCAGAGATTCCCAAACTCTTTTGTCCCATAGACCACTTGTTTCAACTTTTTCTGTTTTTCGTACACCCCATCATCATATTGTATTTTAAAAATTCATTAGCTTATATTTTTTGAGAGCCAAAAAAAACGTTTTTTTCACTTGGACGTATAGTTATTTGAAAATTTTAAAATAAAAAAAAAAATATTAAGTTTGTTTTAGATTCTGAACGAAGTGAAGAAGCTAGTGTTTTTACAATGGTGTTTATTTATCTACGGCCAGTTCTTACATACGTGTGTGAAACATGGTCAACTACTAAAGGAGATGAAGAAAAAATGGCTTGCTTTGAGAGAAGAGTTCTTAGAAGGATCTATGGGCCTACACTAGATAACGAAGTT
>JAIPRM010007158.1:0-17546 GCA_025469315.1 Stegophylla sp. TES_Ste_2020 | reverse complement strand
AAAAAAAAAAAAAAAAAAAAAAAATTATATTTTCCACTGTTGTATTAATTTATATTGTTTTTTTTTTTTTTTTTTTTTTTTTTTGGATTGGAAAATAAATCTGAAGCTAAAGAACTCTTCTAGGGGCGGAATTAAAAGCAACTTACAAATTCTACAATTATTAACGATACGCGTCACATGCGTGTTATTTAAATGGGGCAAAAATCAAAAAAACTTTCATTTAACACTATAAATGCATTTTCATTTTCTAAATATAACAACGTGCGAATTAATTTTGCCTCGTTTATTATACGAACAGAGTGCTGTTTCACCAGAACCACCCTTGTGTTCGTTTTTTTTTTTTGTTCGTCAATTCATATTTTATGTTAAATAGGTTTTATTGTAAAACAAACAGGTTGATTAGTAATCACTGAATGTTACGTTTTTTAAGTGGTTTTTTTTTTTTCTTTGTGAAAACGAATTTAAAAAAAATAGATTTGCATGTTATTTAAGTATATTTATTCCTACGATTTACCAATCTTTTCCTACATTTTCTTTACTTTATTATAATTAATTCCTGAATCCGAACCTACGGAATTTTATTAGAATTTTATTATTATGAAATATTTATTACATATTTTGTATGTTCGTGTTCTGACATTAATAACACGTTTTTTCATTAAAATATTAGTAGGTAAACATATAAAAAAAACAAAAGTATGTAATACAATTAATTTCGGTTTAATAATTATAATATTATGTGCATTGAATTTGTTTTATTAGTGGTAACACGTTTTTTGATTGTAAAAGAGGTTCAAAAGTCCCCTCTAAAGGGATATTTTTCGGTCTAATAGGAATGATAAGTACCGAAAATACAAAGGAAAACGATCAGATTAACAAGATTTTCACGAAGTCCAAGTATAATATTCATCGCGCAATTGCGAAAAAAAAACCGGACATACTTCGCGCGATGGGTGTTCTTCGCACGACGGGTGGGATTCTCTTGACGGATGCATTTAATTTTAAAGAAACGATAAATCATTTCTTCAATAAAACGACTCTGAACGAGGGAAGTTAATAATATAAAAAAATAAATGAAAAAAAAAAATTACTACGTGTAAATTCGACGGCATGACCACAACAACACAAATCACGGACATTGACTCACAACATGTTTTTCGATATTATTAAACGGATAAAAGTAGGTAGTGATTGGGGTGTGCCAGACACGCAGTTTTATTTAAACGCAAATTATTTGCACATAAAGAAAGAGTAAATAGATAAGAAACTATTATACCCGACGACTATTAATCACTGTTATTAGCGAGTTTACATTTTCGACGTATCAACATATTACGTATATTATGATAACACGCACTATTTTCCTGACACATCGCCGAGGATGCAGCGCAGGACTACCTGTGTGTTTCCCGTCAATACGCGGTTATCGTTAAAAGAGCTGTCTACACGTAATATTTAAAATTGGACATGCGATTTTTCTCTCTAAAACGATATGATTAATTGCCGACGACGACGGGAAAATCCGCTAACGCACTAGAAAATCGCAGTACTTGTACGGTGAAAAAAAAAAAAAAAGATGAAAACTAAGTTGGCATATGTGCTTTACGCGGGTCGGGGGACCTTTGAAAGATGGTAAACCCCGAGGCAGGGCCGATATGAAAAATAAACAGGACATACTTCTCACCATGGGTATTCTTCGCCGATCCTCAGGTGAGATTTAGTGGATGTGTTATGGAAACGGTACAGTTTATGTAACATAATTTTACTTAAAAATTATTGATTGATTATAGTAGTACAAAGAAAATTATTTTGTTCTCGGCCAGTTTTATATCCCATTAATAACTGAGAACAGAAAAAAAATATTCTCGCATCAAAACATTATCACTCATATTGATATTATTACTGTCTACCTATGTTTAAATTTTCTTATAGTTTGGATTAAAAAATAGATAGTTTTTGAGATGTTTCTGTAAAATTTTGAGAAAACTATTGAGAACTTCGAAAAAGCACTATTTAGAGACAAATTGTGATTCAAAAAGTTGCTGGTTGAAACTATTGGACAAGTATTTTCAATATTTCCGTACGAAAAAGTGTTTACTGAAAAAAAATATATATCATAATTGTAAAAGCAATAGCTTTTTCGGTTCACTTAGAATCTAAAAAAAGTCTACCGATATGCATAATATCATAAATTTATGAAGTCAAACAATACGATTGCGCGTGATAGGAATAACATTTTTATTGTATTAACCCTGGAATAGTAGTTATAAGTTATTTCATTGTAAAGTATAATATTATGTAATGGTATGTAAATCTAATGTGCACGTATATTTTTTGACTGGACATTTTTAGAAATTTTATTTTGTATAGGTACTTGATAAAATATGTAATTTTAAAATGCATTTCTCTTTATAAACATAGCGAAAAAACAAAACTTTATAAATTTTGATTTCTGTCTTCGCTATAACCATTATAAATAATTAAATAGCAAAATTATTTAATAAACATATTCTATACGAATTCATTGGTAAAAAAAAAAAAATAGTTTAAAACACTAAATTAGCTCACACAAAGAGTTTGGTACAAACTTTATATTGTCAACCATATTTTTTTTGGACAATTTTTACTGGACTTGGTAAACTGAGTTTCCCATAAAAAAAAACTGTTTGTACCCACGATTTCAGATTTATTAGACATTTTTATAATATTATGATCCGCATTTTTTTTTTTTTTTACTCTCGGATTCTTTAAAATATCTAAGAAAATGGTTTCTATACAATATTTGTAGAAAACGATACAATTTTTCTCTCTGGTAGTTCTACATTTATAATTGTAATTTTATTTATTTATCTGTTAATCTAATAATTCTATACTATTTTCGAGTAAGAAATAATCGAGATCATTATCATTTTTTATTTATTATTGTTTTACCTCGTCCATATGCTACATTTAATTACCTATATTAAAAAAAACAGCGTTTAAACTATTATAAATAAAGATTGATAATGGTAGACGTTTACAAACGTTTGGGTTACTGGTAAGATAATCTCACTTAAAAATTTTGAAGTAATAAAATTTACGTTCAGTGTTTTCAAAGTGAAGCTGTGAGCGAAATAAAAACATAAAAGACTCTTCGTTCGCTATCTATTATTAAAGTAAACCAACTTCGAGTTGTAATAAAATTGTAATAAAAGTCGATTAAAGGCTACCACTTATTAAATAATGTATACTCATATTCAATACGAGTATTTACGTGCATTACCACATTCTAAAGTATATTATCGTATGCGGGTTGTGTGTTTCAGGTCATAGGAAAAATAAAAACCGGATTAGAATTCCTTTACAGTGTTAAACGCTGTCCGGTTTTTAATTCATTGTACTTTGAAATTATTAATATTGTAGTAATATACTTGAAACGAAACCTTTAAGATCACAATAAGTACACGCGAAAGGGTGTAATTAAATCATCAAAATACTTTAAAATATATTATCTTGCTCGCGCCGTTCTACACAAATCACGTGGTCTCGTGATTTAACAAAAATAAATGTTTTCTCATAATAGTAATCATCAAGTATTTTGAGTATAATTTCTATTATTAATCATATTGTAAATACATGTTATGAGTTATTTAATATTTTATAACAAAATTTATTTGTCGTGACATGTAAACATACGTCTATTATGTTATCACCAAAAATTTCGTTGTTGATAAATTCAGTAACTTTATATGCGAGGCTGCAGAATGTTGAGAAAAATAGGAAATAATAATGAATATTTTTTTGGTTTTAATGTAACAATAACTATCTATGATATTTCAATGAATTTATATCAACATTATTTTTATACCTTTGGTATTTTACGAGAATAGAATTTTGGGTTCTATTTGTGACAAACTTAAAAAAAAGTTAAGAAAAAGTTCATTCAGAAAAAATTAAGGACAATAATGAACTTAGTTCACTATTTTTATTATGTACTAGTTTATATTTTTAAATGAACTTTTTTAAGTCCGTATAAGACCTGGTTCACATAAACTAATTAATATAATCTAAATCACTCTTCATCAGGTTAGAGCCATAATTTTACCTTTAAAACGGTTGTAAAAATGAATTAAAAACCGTAAAGAAAACCCGAAAACCGAGTTTCCAAATCGATATAGTATAGAAAATCGAGAACGCGTGAAAATAAAATATTCATGACCGAATCACTGTGACCAATAATATAGTATTAGGTGAACTCGGGACGAAAATGAACAACAACACAATTTTACCTCGACTGAATCACGTAGGTACGTCAGTATATTATTTTAATTTCCAGATGACCGAAATATTCGCTGCGTTTGATCCGATTCCCTCACTATAGTTACCCATTGGAGCTGCTTGTGATCATTCGATATGATCATAGCCGGATTAAGGGGGGGGTCTAGCCGGGGCTGCAGCCCCGAGGCTCACCTAAGTATCGATGTGACAAGGGCCCATACAGTTTTAAACCGAATCACATTTTTCCGTGATTTTAAGTTATACTTAGCGTAAACGAAGTACGCTAAGGGAGATGGCTTCAAGTAAAGCAAAAATAAAAAAAAATGTATTTAATAAAATAGTTTTTTATTATAATGTATTAGTATCTTTTTTTTTGTCATTGGTCATTTCGGGTATCTCGAAACGATAATATCGTTCACATGGTCGGCGCGGGCGTGGTATTTTTAAATTCAAAATTATGCCATTTCTTCGGTAATAAAATTATACAGCACTGACAGTAATAATAATAATAATTATGTCAGCGATAAACGAATGATACATATAATATTATTAATATTATGTTTTCATGGCGCGAAATCTCGAGATGCATCTCAACGCGAGCCCAAACACGAGGAATATCTCAAGCCAGTGGACTCGGCGGCGGGTGGTCGGACAGATGGGTTACACGGAAAGTTTCCGAATCGTAAGTATATAATATATAAATGTTAAGGCGAATCGAGAACTTTCAACAACGACGTCAGCGCGACACCGAGAATAAGAAGGACTATAGTAACGCGTGCGTTTTCGGGTCGAAGAATCGTATATTATTACGTATGTTTCATCGTGTACCACGGTAGAGCGGATCCAGGGAAAAGGTGGAAGGAATCGATTCCTTTCACCCATCAACCCATCAATGATATCAGATATTTCTCAATCCTTTGGAGTTTCAAAAAACTTTTCTTTTTTTTAAGATTAAAAGCCATAAATAAAAAGCGAATGATAAAAATACTCGTAATACTATAGTAATAAATATTTTTAATAGGTGCAATATTGGAAATATTTTATACCTACTTAGTAATACCAGAAATACAACAATAAAATATTATTTTAACTGTAATAACCAAACATCTAAATGTATCTATTCCTATAGAGTATATAAATGACTTGATGGTAACAGGTTAAAAACCGTTGTGTATTTTTTTTTTTTTTTGTCAGTTTTATGTCAATATATTTATATTTGCTTTTAAACTAAAATTTTACTGTTTTAAATTCTGAGCGAAGTGAAGAAACTAGTGTTTTTACAATGATATTTATTTTTATTTTTCTGTTAATACTCTATTTCGTATAAAAATGCTTCTTTAAAAGTCTCGATCAGCAACTTTTTGAAACCGGATTTGCCTTTAATTGGTTTAGACTTAAAAGAGTTCATTTATTAAATTTCTCAATTCTTAATTTTTTCCCCCAAAATTTGATAAAAAAGACTCAAAAACCATAATTTTTTTATCAGAACTTTACGAAAATTCAAACATAGATAGACAATAATACGAGAAATATTTTGGCGCAAGAAAATTTTGAAAATGTGAAAAAAATTTTAGACATTTTTCTAACACTTTTTTTCTTCTCCACCACGGATATTCATCGCTCTTCGGGTCAGATATTCTCGGTGAGTGTATTGAAAATGGTAACTATTATTCGAATCGTCTAATTGAAGAAAAGATTTATCGTTTCTTTAAAATTATACACACCCACCAAGAGTATCTGACCCGAGAAGCGAAGAATATTCGTGGCGCGAAGTATGTCCGGTTTTCTTTCTTATTTATAATTTTAATATTTACCTATTAGAAAATTTAAAATAATTTTGTTTTTTTTTTTTTGTAAATTACTTCTCACGAACGAACGGCAAAATTTATCTAATTTGGGTAACCTGTGTAGAGGAATATTTGAAGATTCTCATTTGGGCGAACAAATATTAATATACTAAAATAACTTGTTTATTGTTTTCCACCTTCAAAATTCCGCCCTGGATCCACCACTGTAGTATACTCGTATTAATAATAATAATAATAATAATAATCGACAAAAAAAAAACGTAATACAAAAAACGTAATAAAATCACAAAATTGATCGACTGCCGCCAGCAAAATAATTCTTCCTCCTCCGACGACGAAATAAACAGCAGAAACTTTTCACGCGATATTTACACGCGCGGTAACGGGTAAATATAACTAGTGAGTTTCTTTCTCGTTCTTTCTCGGCGCAAATTCGTGTGCAAACCGCGATAAAAGAAAGCCTATATAAATATATAATATATAGTAGTAAGCATACATATTATAACGTCATCATCATTGTTCTGCCCATGACAAGTAGCTGACATTTTCCATTTTTGAAATTGATTTCCGATAATAATAATAATAATAACAATGAAAGTCCGAAACTTTTGTCTCAATAATTAAATAACACTATTATTTACATAATATATATATATATACAGTAATACATGTATAAAATATTTATACTGTTGTTCTATTTTTTTTTTCTTAGGCGTATAATTTGTTTCTTTTTTACTTTACTTTTTTTTTAATTAGTAAGCACAAAAAACCTTATGAAATTACGTGTTTGCCCTTTATTTTATTTTTACAAAAGTCTAAAAGGTTAAGAAAAATAAAATATATATATATTAGAGAGAAAACATGTATTATAATATATTTCGGATCGGAGGCCAAAGAAGTATATTATATTTACTCGAATAATTCGATTTTAATGCCATCCCCGCAGGCTGTATTCACGTGTCGAAACTCGAACACAGTTTTAACGGAAACCAAAAGTATTCTGAAATGGTTATATATATAATACTTATACTGAATTAAAATAAAACTAAAGAAGAACGATAATTTATGCATGAGTAACGATTTAGACGAAATTTTTTATTCAAAAGGAAACATTTTATTTTTCTATTTTGTAAACGAAAATTTGAAAAACAGAAAATAAATTAATTAACATTTCCATACCGGTTCTGTTCGAGGTAATCAGTTAACTAATACAAAATTATGTTTACGTATGAACCGCATAATATTTTCATAATTTATTTTAACATTATCAAAAAAAATCTTTATTATGAATGGACATATAGGTATATTTTGTATTATGTTATTCTGAAAAACAAAAAAATCACCAATAAATGCGATCAAATAATGTATATAATTTATTTAACACGTCATGTTTTTATAAAATGTGTAAACAGATTTATAATATTAAAACGCGAATGGTGAGAGTGCAAACAACTTTTTTTTTCTAACTAAAATAAACACTTAAGTTGGCTGTAATCACTTTTAGTTGTCAATTTTATGGAGCAAAAATTATTTTTAAACAAGCGTTAATCACTTTGCAAATAATACACACCCCATTCGTATAATACAGTGGTTCCCAATCTTTTTTATTCTACACCCCCTTTTATACATTTTCTCACGCCCCCTTCTCCCATAGATGAAAAAGATGCATCATCTTTTTGGTGATCTGTAAACTGCGCCCAAATAATTTTTTTTTTGGTAAACTATACTCCGATTTGATTCCAAATCAAAAAAATATGCATGTAAACATAACACTAGCACTTTATTATCAAAAGGTTGACAATTTTATAGTAAACTCACTCATACATAGGTCTACTCGTATTTACATTTTCGCTGAAATCAGTCATGTCATGTCAATTATTAATTATAATGAGATCCAATTTAATTTAATTTTCATAATACGATTATTGATTAGAGATTATTCTTCACAATAATAATGCCCAGCAGGCCATAGGATCAAATTAATAATATAGATGTAGTCATAGGTTTAAGTCTTGTCATACACATAAATACGTGTTGTGCGACATTGATTTTTCGTAATAATTAATAACTGTTGAATGAAAATGTGCATATTAAACAAAATGATTATGAAATAATTCACTACTAGACTGTATTGAAAAACTATTAGTTAGTTTTTTTGAATTTCTCAATGTTATGATTCAAAATTGAACTTAAGTTAGGTTAGTTACTAAATATGCGTTATACCTCAACTTATATTTACATAAATATATTCATTTAAACGTCAGAATTTACAAAAATATCAAATAAGATATATGTAAGTACTTCGAATCAAATGAAGAAAAATGTGCAAGAAGTTTTCTTATATAAAAATGGCACGTACAATAGTTTTCATTTGATGTTTAATAATAAGAAATCGTGTCAAGTCGATAAGAAGTCAATTAATTAAAAAAAAAAAAAAGAAAAGCATTTCTTCGATTAAACTATTCTGAATGGAGATTCAGCTAATTTTACACAACATTAATGCCACTTTTTTAATAATAAGATCACTGCACTTCATAACATGGCAAAATCGTTCATTCCTCGTGAATAGTCAAATGGACATATTTTATTATAATAATAATAATTTATTCTAACGGAAAATAATTCCAAATTTCTTATTAGACAGTAATATTATAGTTAAACATATTTTGTGTCTTAATTAAATTTAATTACAATTTTACAAGATAATTTATCTACGAAAAATATTACTCTACAATATAATAAAATAAACATACAAAATTTGATCTTAATAATAATAATATTATAATCAGAAAATAATAAATTTTGAGCATTTTGTCAGATATAAAAAAATATACAATACATAATACAGTGAAATAAACATGCAAAATAATTGATTTTTTTTTTGAGGTTATCAAAATCCACAATAAATATAAGTATTTCAAACACAATGAACACAATCATTGCAAAACTGACAAAAAATTGTTGTACACATTAATCTTTTTTTAATTATATAATATCATTTTTAAATTCAACACACTCAAAAACGACCACGACGCGATGACCTATGATGACCGGCGTTTTATGTTTCAAAATATTAAAATATACTCTTACTCAAAATGTACACATTTTAAAAGTGTATTAATTTATTTTATCAAAATCTGACGTCGGGTTCGGGCACAAAAAAAAAAAAAAACGAAAAAACGAAAAAAATGCACCCAAAAATAAATAACGGTTTACGAGTGTACATTATGCCGAATACATAATGCCGCGGGCGAATGTATATACGTAGTTGTTATAATATAGCACCGATGCAACCTACTCGTATACATTTGATTAAAGTTTACAACATTAATTTTCCGGGAAGCAAACAGCCGCTATATTATACTCTTATAGGTCGGAACTCGGGAGTTTATATATTTCTGTAAACAAATATGAATGTACTCGATACGACGAAATCGGTAACACGAATCGAAACAATAATCGTAATACATAATATATTGTTAACAGACACATTCGTATGCATTGTACTTCGGTGAATAACAACAATGTTCAACGACATTATATTATATTTTAATCTTTAATCACAAACGAAAACTATATTATATACTTAAATCACCGGAAAACGCGTTTAATTTAATTTTTTCTCTTTCATAATGGAAAAAATGTATTTTAAAGAATACTGCAGGAAAGATTAAAAAATGTGTGTGTGTGTGTGTGTGTGTGGAAGGGTGAAATTCCGTGTGTATTCATCATGCTTTGTAAAATAATGAGCTCATAATCAACGGGAACTGTACACTTTTTTTTTTTTCTAATCAGCTTAGCACTTTTGTCCGTTGAACAAAGCGTATAAGCATGATTTTTATATTTTTCAAGCAAGGATGAAATGGCTTCTAAAATCAAACAAAAATGTCAAAACAGTTTAACAATATCATAGGTGTGGTGCGTGGTGATGAATGAGAGCGAGTGGGTACTTTGTAAAATGAACGTGTGGTGTGTTGAAACACGATCAGTTACATATAATATTTTGAACAATGTTTTTACAGTATCATAACTTTCCGACTTGGGTTCCATTAACGAGATGGGATTTTTACCGGAAAGCTGTAGAAATGTATTGATTACACGGAGTAAGACGACAGTCCCCTACAATAATTTAATTTTGGAAATTATTTAATTAACTGGTTTTTATTAATTCTACTATAATGTTATCTGCAGTATTTCCCGCGCGTGAAGAATATCGAAAGGACGCAATGAAGAAAAATTAGGTACTACTGATTTAAATCTAAGGCAGCGGCCCAAGTGTTAAAGGCTTTGAAGATAGACAAGAGATTTACAGAAATTACTAAGAATAAAACAATCTTAGATCTGATGAACGCTTAATAATTTTATATTAAATTTAAATCAATAGTTTCTGTTTAAAAAATAACTTATTAAAAACTAGATTAACGTCAGACTATCACTCTGCTAAAAAAATGTGTTAAAATAAATAAATATAAATATTTGAAAATCTCGGGGTGTATAGCTTCGGGTAAAATAACATATTTTTAATCATACTCTAGAACAGAGGTCGAAAATCCGTGAGAGGCGCGTCTGAGATGGCATGTGAAACAATTTCGAGAGCACGCGAAGATTTTGAGAAAAGTCAATAGGTATTTCTAAGAAAAAACGAAAATAAAATTAAAATTTTGGGAAATCATATTTTTTATTTTCGTTAATTCGCTAACTTAATTACGTAATGTAACATCTTATAAAATAAATAATAATATTAATAAATAATTTTAAAAAAATGATCAGAACACATGAGCAATTTTTCAAAGTCATCGTTTTCCAGGTAATGAAAATTAGAGTCCAACTAAAATAGTTAACTGTGTTTTACTAATAAATTTCATTAAGTTAATTAAGTACTAATAAAGTTCATAATGTAATGGTTTGATACTATTTCTTCTACTCGTTTTCTGAAAAGGCTTATTTAATCATTTCTTGCTATATTTTTTTTCTTCTGTACACAAAAAAATTTATTATAAACCAAGTGAAAATATAAACTTGAAACTTGAAATGTTAAAATTCTCAGAGAAATAAATTCCATAAAGAGGCTGTTTACCAAAACAATTAATTAAATTAAAAATATAGATCATATTTTATAGTCCTCATTCCTGTGAATCTTATATAAAAACAGAATTTGACTGCTTTCATTATTCTCAAGAAATATCGCAATGGATAAATCATTGCGTTGTATACGTGTACAAACTACAAAATCTTAATTTATTTTCATACTCATTATTCTGAGTAACAAGTGAAATAACAGGATAACGTAATTTGATTTCATACCTAACTTAACATGATTTACGTTCAGAACGCCGTTCGGTATTTCACCCAGTATATTTTCATTATCACGAGAAAAATTCTAAGTACATTGACGTATTACGGGCACCTCCGATTCGCTAAAATCGTATTAATAATATTCCAATATTATTCCCCCCCCCACATCGCGCTTTGTAATAAAAATCGTTTCGGTTTTCTGCTAATCGTAATATTATAGAGCGCCCACACATGACGTAAACATGTATTATACGAGTGCACAGTGAACGTGACTTATTTAAGATCGATGGTTTAAATAAAATGAGTTAATTGAATGGTTTGGCGTGAATACAACACCACGTCTTGTAACACTTAAACGGATCAAAATCAAAGTCAAAAGCACGTGTTACATTCATTCGTCCGTCGTTGTAGAACAGTTTAATCGACATCAGGACCACGGTGAACAAACAATATTGCAGTAGGTATTATAGGCGTCCAGCTGTGTGAATAATAATTATTGTGATATTATGTGACACCGTGACAATAATTAAGACCTCCCACAGATTTTAATATAAGATTTCCGCGGGTCGACGATCCGTTACTCGACAGTTCACACTGTCGTTTCGAACGAAATCCGTGTCGATAAAAAGAAGAGGATGTTTTGTTTAAAAACTGACATGTGTTATTGTTCCATGAGTTAAAATTTAACTGGTTTGTCGTCGAAGTACGACACCAGAAAAAATCTTTACCGGACCGATACTTTTCGTCGGCGGCACATATTTCGCACGGTGAGAAAATGGAATTTTCGACAACGACTTCGATGATCATCATCGAATCGAACTACCTACTCAGTAAAGACGACATAAAACCGGTTTCAAATACTGTAAAAAAGTGACCGAACGTCGTCGAACTCCATCGGCACGCGCACGCGGAGGGAAATAATTCTAATAATATTATCTTTCATAAAACTATATTGTTGGTATTGTCAACCGCCGCGAAAAACGCGCGTATACAGGCAAGCTGCTGTTTATCCCAAGGGGCTTATGCGTTATTCCCAAAGAACTCATAAATTTGTCGTTGCGGTTATTAACATCTTTATAACCGGCGCATCGACCGCCGCCGCGCCGCGCCGTGCGCCTGTCACAAAGGAATTCACAGTTTTTTTTTTTCGTGTACCCGCGTATACCTCTACAACTAGCCAGTGCCGTGTTCACAAATATGTCGCTTGGGGCAGATTTTGAAATGCTACCCATCAGTACCGTTCTAGCCTTTCGCCAAACATAAAATAAAATCATGTATAATAACCACGCTGAAACAATATTTTAACTATTCATAACCATACATCACAACACAAAATAAAATATCAACACAGTGTTTAAATGTGAAATTTCAGAAATATGTTATATGCATAGGTAACATCTAATAATTATATGGTTGTATAAATATATAGGAAAAAAAAACAATATCCTACTCCCTGGAGAGCCTCCCCTGATGATATAAAATTTTGGAATTTGTCTATCGTATATCATCCTACTTAGAATTGCTAACTTTTCTTATATTTATTACATTTTCCACGGCGTGACTTTCCCAAATAACGTCCTTGCAAGCATTTAAGCTTTAGAATTACGACTCAAATAACGGTTAAACCAAATAATGACAAATTTCTCTCCCTTAATATTACGTAATACATTCAATCTATTGTTTTTAGGACGAAAAATTGTAAAAAGTCAACTTCTATTTACGTTTTTGTTAAAATCAGTTGTGCCAACTTTTAATCATAAGAGCTTTAAACTTAAAAATACGGCAAAACTAGTTATTTTCACGAAAAATTAAATGGACAGAGATTTGAAATAATCGTATTTAATGAATTTTTTTTTTTTGACTTGTCATTTTTGTGTATTAAAAAATAATATGATCATTTTGAAAACGTCAAATTTTGAAATGATTGATTCATTTTCGAAATGAATTTGATTATGTAAAACAACGCAATTCAAATTATTTAGGACACTTGGTATTTAGCAGAATCGTAAAAAGAACTCAGATTTCTTGATTGGACATAATATCATATTATTTGTGGCCTTTAGGCCATTGACATTTTAGATAAACTTTTCATATCAACCGATCTGAGGTTGAAAAGCGGTAACAGAATCTGTGTGTGTGTGTTAAATATAGGAGTATTCGAATTGTGCACCCAACGAAACAAAATACAAGTAGGCTTATTGAAAACGCACAAAGCTAAACGGTATTTCAAAAGCCCAATATAAAAAAAAAAATAAACCCCATTAAAAGCTTAAGAGAGATTTTATCATTTGACGACGAGCTTACGACTGTTTTGTACTTATATACGTGGTTTTAGATGTGATCGGAAAATACAAAATACTCCCACGGTGACGAGAAAACTAAACGTGACGGGTAAATCCTTTTTTTCTTTTTGTAAACATAGTAATAGTAACAATAATAATAATAATAATAATAATAATAATTGTATATAATTATTATTAGGTATATCATAATGATCAAAATGTTGACAGATGGATTTCATCGCACAATTTTGCGTGCGATGTGCTTAGACTAAAAGTAAATAATAAATAATGAAGAATATACAAAATTGAACTCGAGATTAACAGGCGTGGGCATCGATGATCTGATGGGGAGGGAGAAGACTGGGAAATTTCCCCCAACTGAACTTTCCGAAAAACTATTTTAACTTAAAAGAGTCAAAATTTGATTCGAATACAGATTTATAATTTTTTTTTAATTGACAATAACAAAAATAAAAAAAAACCGGACATACTTCGCACAATGGGTGTTCTTCGCACGACGGGTGGGATTCTCTTTGACGGGTGTATTGAATTTTAAAGAAACGATAAATCATTTCTTCAATAAAACGATTCTGAACGAAGGAAGTTAATAATATAAAAAATAAATGAGTAAAAAAAATGTTAGAAAAATGTCCAAAATTTTTTTTTCACATTTTCAAAATTTTCTTGCGCCAAAATCTTTCTTATGTTATTTTCTATCTATGTTTAAATGTTCATATAGTTCAGATCAAAAAATGATGATTTCCAAGTCGTTTTTGTCAAATTTCGGGTAGTTTTTTCCAAAAAAAAAATTGAAGAATTGAGAAATTCAAAAAATGACCTCTTTAAAGTACCATCTTTCTAGAGCGAATCCGATTTCAAAAAGTTACTGATCGAAAATTTTGGACAAGTATTTCCATACGAAAAGTTGTAAACAGAAAAAAAAAATAATAAAAATAAACACGATTGTAAATACACTAGCTTCTTCACTTCGTTCAGATTCTAAAAGTAATTAAAACACCTACAATTGTATCCATTACACTGATGCCGCCCAAGCGTAACTCATAATATATATATATTATAATAATGTATTATTTAGACACAATCACGTGACTCTGTTTCCGCCGAATACCGAGATTTTATGTTCACGTGTTTAAACGTGTTTTACAATAATATAAGTACCTACATTATAATAAAAGAATAATAATATTATTGTTGTTGGTGATCTGAGAAAAAAAAACGAAATTATTATAAATTATACCGAAATATTATAAACTAAAATAGTTTCACGTTGGAAATTCTAAAAACAATTGAAATTCAATCTCGATACGACTCTCACAATATAGTTTTCGATTAATCTCTGTGTTGTGCGACGCATAATGTAGTTTTTTTGATTTAACACGGTAATTATTATTATTAGTGTTTATATCAGCAGCTGTCGATGCATTATTAATAAGTCATCACGAGAAACAGAATTTATTATAAGAATAATAGCCACTGTACTAACGGATAAACTATTAATACAATATAATAGACGTCATCGAATGACGTGTTTACCGAGTTCCTGCGGTTCTCGTCGTTCGACACGTATTTTTTGAATTTATTATCGTTTTCAAAAATCCAATGTCACGATATTTTTTTAATGCAGCGCGTAAATATTTATCATACGAATCGAACGGAAAAGACCTCGCATTATTCAAAATTATGAAATAACCGTATGAATGAAGTCATTTGTATGAGCGTCGGCGGGGTTGTTTATGAAAACGAGAAAAGAGTGTAATATAAGTAGTAGGCAATTCACAGGGGCTAACCAACCTAAAAAAAAAAAAAAAAA
This sequence comes from Stegophylla sp. TES_Ste_2020, assembly GCA_025469315.1. NCBI lineage: Eukaryota > Metazoa > Arthropoda > Insecta > Hemiptera > Aphididae > Stegophylla > Stegophylla sp. TES_Ste_2020. The sequence continues at coordinate 2,073 of JAIPRM010007158.1, read as the reverse complement.
GGGCGTAAATAGAATGCAACGCAGTGAAGCTTTGGGCGATACTAAAAACCGATAATACATATTATATAATAACAACAATGGATAGCATCTAGACGATTATACGTAATAATAACCGAAGATTTTTTTCATGTGTACGTTTTTGAAAATATTTTATAAAATAACATCACTACGGAGATCGCATTTTCGCAAGAGGGTTATACGTATTATTTTATTTTAAGTTCTGAACTCGCTGCAAGAGTGGTTATCATTCCCCCGCACCAACGCTCATGGCGAATTACACTCGTTTTATTTTATCAACTCGTACGAGAAGACAATATTTTGAAATTGCCACGTAGACAGACCCCATATCGATTCAAACAACCCTGAACGTTATTATTATTATTTTTTTTTTTTTTTTTTATGTATACAAAAACGCATACGATCTCCGGGCAACAATGAGTTAATGATGCGAATCACTCTTTCTCGAAATCGGAATTAAAAATCAAAAAAAAAAAAAAGATTTGTTTGAACTATAATGTAAAATAGTAGTATAATAACTCAATGTACAAATTATATTATTGAACCTCTGTTTCGACAAAATAACGTTAAACACTTGAATATGAAAAAATTAAATTTCTATTGATTACACCGTATACTTAGAAGTTAGATGACCATTTAGGCCTTAAGGCTTTGAATCATAAAAAAATGTCTTTTGAAATTTGAAAAGGCTGAAAAATAACTCTTATAAGTATATTTTACAACAATAATTGCACTCTTTCCCTTCCCCCTTGGATCCGTTACTACAAACGGATACATGTAAATTTCACCGGTCCAACCTTTTGTCACCTTTTTTTTTTTTTTCATGTAAATTCCACGGGTACCTTCTTCTTACCTATATTTTAAATGTTAATACTCCACCGATCCAATTTTCGGAACATTTCTAGTTTTCTAGTTAATATTAACAGTTTCTGCGCGTGTTTTGACACGCACCGCTACGCTCCTTGTCGCCATCGCTTCGCGATAAAATTACATTAAGCGTCGATTCAAATCAATATCGACCCTTGGCTTACTGTGCAACGTGGGAACATTTCGGTTTGATTATCGATAAGCTCTTGAGTGCTTATATAAATAAATACTGAGAAAATTGGTCTTTGAAAACATTTTAAAGGCCTATTACAGTTTAATGAATTTTAGCATTTAAGAAAAACTATACCTACTTAAAATATTTTTTTTGATTCTGAGTAAAGCAAAAAAGGTCATAATTTCACAGTGTTATTAAATGTTGTTTTTTTTTTTTTTTTTTTTCACTTAAGGTAATACTTTCTACTGAAAAAAGTGTGCTCAGATCAGTACGTTAGGCACAGGTGTCCAGTTAAAATTGTTCTCGCAAGATAATATTTAAAGACGACGTTTTTCGAAATTCTCAATAGTTTTGCGCAGAAAATTGAGTAAAAATGACCAAAATATGCTGTAAGCTATACATTTTTGTTGAAAATCATTTTAATAATCCATAAAAAAATAAAAAAAAACGCTTACGGTTCATAAATTGAAGAATATCGTAGTCTCGACCACGTTGTTAATAATTAATTTCAAATACGAGATACAGTGTTCGAATAAGTGACCACGTTTGTTGCCGACTCGATCGAAAATGTACGACTCGTACGGGCGAATAGAAAAGTGACAAACGTCATATAGAATACAAATGCGATGTAATAATGGTAAAAAAAAAATAATAATAAAAATAATAATAATAAATAATGATAATAATAATAATAATAAAATATTTATGCCGTCAGTTGTCATCGCGTTGGATTATGTAAAATTTCGAACACGATGAAGAATATTTAAAGTCAAATTTGTATTCAGTCGATAATCGAAAATATGTTCGGCGGCGCATGATTGTATGACAAAGTTATTACATAGCATATAAACTCTCAGAAAATCAATAACGAATTACATACGGCATCGTATACGTTCACATTTTAGTCATAATACTTATACGGTGTCGTAAATCGGAAACCACGAGAGGTTGCACTCTAGACCCCCCCCAAAAAAAAAAAAAAAAAAAAAGAGTGGGGAGGCTTAAAATGTCTG
>JAIPRM010007157.1:0-17550 GCA_025469315.1 Stegophylla sp. TES_Ste_2020 | reverse complement strand
ACTTTAGAGGGGTCATTTTTTAAATTTCTCAATTCTTCAATTTTTTTTTTTTTTGGAAAAAACTACCCAAAATTTGACAAAAACGACTCGAAAACCATCATTTTTTTATCAGAATTTTATAAAAATTTAAACATAGATAGAAAATCATATAAGAAAGATTTTAGCGCAAGAAAATTTTGAAAATGAAAAAAAAAAATTTTGGCTCTTTTTTCTAACATTTTTTTTTCTCATTTATTTTGTATATTATTAACTCCCCTCGTTCAGAATCGTTTTATTGAACAAATGATTTATCGTTTCTTTAAAATCAATTCACCCGTCAAGAGAATTCCACCCGTCGTGCGAAGAACACCCATCGTGTGAAGTATGTCCGGTTTTTTTTTTTTATATATATAAGTACATATTTTATTAGTTATATTTGAATTTTAAATGCCCATTTCATATAATTTTCAATACTTAATACGAGTTTTCTTGATATTGGAAAAAAAAAAGTTTTTGTTGGATTTTTTGAGTAAAATTAACGTTTTATAAGAGTTTATTTTAATATTTTTTCATAATTTAACAGAATAAATGCATACATATTTTTTAAGGTCTTTTAGAGCAATAAGTCCCTAGCTCTAATTATTTCTATAAATCTGGGATTTAGATCTTGCTTTCCAAAGATCACTGTGTGGTGATGGTCTGGTCACAAACCCGTTATGTGTACTTTGCAAAATAAATAAATAAATAAATCCATTTTCAAAATTCTATAAAATTGTAATATTTAATTCTCATTGAAATTAAAATAGAAAATATTTGACTTGATAGTAATTTATGGCGATTTAAAACCCGACATTTCTGACGATCGGACTCGTTCTTCTTAAATGGACTTGAATATTTTTTCCGTGGATATTAAAAACAGGCTTAAAACCAGAGGACCAAAATTCATGCATATATTATCATTTATAAGCGCCTATTAATTATTTTTAATTTTTAAATTGATAATTAAAAATCAGTAATCGTATTTAAAACAAGTCAACACGTGATTACCTATGATATTTTATTTTATTCCGCACGGATTTCGTATCTTTTATGAATATAATAAATAATTTTCATCTAAATATAAACGGAAAAAAACAGTTTCGAATTATAAACTGTAACGGTATCAAATGATTCGCGGTATAATAATATTTTCGAATATATATTTCAGTGAAGACGTTGAGATTAATAATAAATACGTGTTCTGAGATACAATAATTTTATTGTTTTATTTTACAGAGAATTTCAATATATTTTATGCTTTCATATGGAATAGGGGTTGTATTTTGGAACATTGGTGCCTAACGACATGAATTCCTAGTTGAAAATAAAACAAGAACGAGGACGCCATTGTTTCGTACATTATTGTGCTCGTCATGGATAATCTCTCGTCCGCTTTTGTGACAAGATGAGACACACACACAGTCGTTTTGTAGCCTAAAAACGAAGCAAATCTATTATTCAAAAAGTGGTTGTTCCAAAAAAATTCTCCTTGCCCAACCTACTTCTTAGGGATATTATTATTTTACTGTTTCCCCAATAATATGCTCTCCATTATCGGGAGACCACCCTTTGGGAACCACTGGTTTACTATACGATTCCAACAATTTTTGGATAAATCTAGTCATCCAAAATGTAATTCAATTGAATGTAATTATATAGCTTATGGGATGTTTTGATGATACGAGTTTACTCAATTTATAATGTTTCATAGATTTCTACATTATTCTATGACATATTTTACACATTCGCTAATGTAAATTATTAAGTTATTTTCGATTCGCGTATTTCAATATCAATAGTTCAACAATAATCAGCTCGAACTTTATTTCAGTGCCATTACAATAGTTTTGCATATATAAGCTAGTCATAGTTAATAGATTTAAGTAAGTATTTCTAATAAAAAAACCTCGTCAAGAGAAAATTAACCTAACCGGAACTAATAAATTAGTCGAAGACCATAAGTTAAAATTATATTTTTATAATGTCCAGTTAAATGACTGCAAAGAACTGTTCAAAAATACTTTATAACGACGTAATATTTGTGAAACTATTGAAAAAAAAAAAAAAAAACGATGTGTCATTTGAAATTACCGAATACTACAAGTCGATTTGAAATTTTAATGGAACTATGTAATTGTTATAACACATCGATCAAAGTAGTTTGAAACACGTACGTGGTGAAACAAAAATCTGGATTAAAAAACTGATGTTTATAATGACAAAAAAAAAAAAAAAAACTTATAATCTAGGCAAACGTATTCAAATAGAATATTATGTATTTCAATCGTTCACTTTATGTTTTAAAGTAGGCCATAGACAAATTTCAAGTTAATAAATAAAATTATTAAAATAATAATTTGTGTAAACCTCAGGAACAGTTTTTGAAGTCATTAAAAAAAAAAAATTAATGTTCTGATTCTTTTGCGTTTCTTTCTGCGTCACATAATTATCAATAGTTTCCGTGCGTGTTTTGGCACCCGTCGCTACGCTCCTCGGCGCCACAGCTTCACTTCGGCCTATGTACATATATTATGTCTTTCGACTTGCTGTGTTGCTTGCAATCATTTGTCCAGCAAGACGATTCTAAACGAAGGAAGTTAATAGTAATTGTAAAAAAAAAAAATAATAGTCGTTATTTTCAACACGCCCACCAAGAGTATCCGACTCGAAGAGCGAAGAATATCCGTGGTGCGAATTATATGTCAAGATTTCTTGACTTTTTTTTGTCTAGTAATAAATAAAAATAAAAAATAATTATTGAGATAAAAAAATTTTAATTTTTTTTTCACATTTTCAAATTTTTTTGAGTCAAAATGTTTATTATTGTCTATCTATGTTTAAATTTTCATTAAATTTGGATTTAAAAAAAATGATGGTTTCCAAGTCTTTTTGGTAAAATTTTGGGTAGTCCCTCCCCCCCCTAAAAAAAAAAAAAAAAAAAATTGAATAATTGAGAAATTAAAAAAATGACCACTTTAAAGTACTAACTAAAGGCAAATCGGGTTTCCAAAATTTGCTAATCGAGACTTTGGACTAGTATTTTTTAAATTGAAAAAAAAAAAAATTGTATAAACATCATTGTAAAAACACTAGCTAGCTTTTTCACTTCGTTCAGAATCAAAAATATAACATGAAATTATAATATATACAGGCGTTTATTATTTTCAATAAAAATGAGTGCACGTTTAACATAATATCCTGTTGTGTAAATAAAATAGCATAATAATTATAGGCTATAAGAAAATATTGTGCGGTATGTGTGACGATAATTTGCATTGTAACAAAAGGTTGTGCGGGTCGTAGAAAGGTACGTGGTGGTCCTGTGTACTGTCAAATTTCTCATCGTCATAAACGTGTAATACACACGCATGGCAATTCAAAGTGAAAACATTTTTACGACGATTGGTGCGACAAATGATTGATGAACGCTTGAATTTTATTATAAATATTACTAGGTGGCGAAAAATACACAAATGTCTTGTAGTTTCAAAGTAATTGCTATAGATTTGAACGTGACACATAAGTATTTGCAATTATTAAAACGTGCCCACAATGGTATATACCAAAATCGTATGCACTTATTTTGGATCTGAGTGCTAAGCGAAGGAGTTTATTTATTTATTTTTTTTTTTTTACGATAATCTATATTTATTTTTTCGCCTTCTGTAAACCGTTTTTTTGTACATAAACACTTGCCGCCCACCAATAGTTGCGATCAGTAACTTTATAGATCCAAAATTACACCCAAATGATACTCTTGACAAGTCATTTTAGATTCTGAACGAAGTAAAAATTGTATATTAACTGAAGCTCTGATCAGAATCGTTTGACCGAAGAAATTTAATGGTATAACGTTTTTGTAAAATGCAATACACCCACCGAGAATATTCCGCCCGAGGAGCGAAAAATACCCATGGTGCGAACCCATGTATGTACGGCTCTTTAAATATTGTTGACATTTTAAAAAAGCAAAAATGCACACGAGTTATTATAGTGTTCAACGTAAAAAAAAAAGTTAATGTATTTTATTGAAAACTATGAAATTTGTCAAAAATAATAAAAAAATTAAAATAATACCACGGAAATATGCAGTGAAAAATTAAAAATTCTGAAGAAAAAAATGCAATGGAATCAGATATCAAAATTTAATTATTTATTTATTTATTTATTGACAGTAAACGCCCAAAGTAGGTTCAGTACAGAAAAAAAAAAAACGATGATTAATATTTATGATGACATAAAAACACATGATCAATTATTAATAACTAATAAAGTTATAAACAAATGTTTACAAGAGTAAAGGTTATGAATAGAGATTTGAAACTAAGACTTAGATTAAAGACTTAAAACTAAAGACTTCAACGTGGTTGAAGTATCATTGAAGAAATCTGTTAACAAACTGTTTTAATTTATTACCTGAGGTTAGCATTCTATTTAAAGGAGCAAAATGACAGTAATTTTGTCTGAAAGTGTCTGTGAAGAAAGTATTTGAAAAGCAAGTATTAACATTAGGGGCTCGAATGGAGAATTAAGGAGTTTATATAGCCAAAGTAAATCATTATATTTTCTCCTTTTTTCAAGTGATTCAATATTAAAATCAGTTGCTAACTGTTTAAGAGAGAGGTACCTATTTTGTTGGTTTTGTACGCCGAGACACGTTTTAAAAATGTTTCTCAAATCTAATATGAAAAATTAAGATGAAATAATGATAAATTTGTAATTGTTGAAAAGTTAAGTACGAATAATATTATGCACGTCGTGTTATTATAAATATTATTTTCGAATATTCGTTTTTATACTCCGTCATGATTATGATGGGCTGAATCTGATAACACCTTAAATAATATTCGAGTAAAGGTATTGGAATGATTTTTGCATAAAGCACATTTGGTAAGTGTTTGGTACTGAAGTAATAATAATATGGTCACTGTGTAATATCATAATTTCATAACGTATATAGGTGGAACCAGATACTTTCAATATCAAAAGATATTAAACACGAATTGACATTGTAATAACAACACTGGTTAATAATTAACCGTCCATTAATAAAAAATATAAAACAGAACGGTTGTAAAAATGTTTGATTCGAATAAATGTTTTCGTTTTGACAAACGAATAACTTCATTTAATGTTTTCGTTTCTAACAAAATAATAACATTGAAAAAAAAAAAAAAAAAAAAAAAAAAAATGAAAAACAGGAAACAAACGTAATTAATTTATCGTACTTATTAAATTTTTAATACGAGATTAAGTTACCACGATATTATTATATTACCGGCTGTAACGCATTGATTGTTACCAATAACCCAATAACCTAATTATTATTATTCCGTTTAGTGTTTACGTTTGCAAAATGCATCAAAATCGAGTAGTCGTACCATAAACGTGGTTAACGCGGGATAAATATTATAATAATTACTATGCATTAGATGGTAATTAAATTAAAAAAAAAAAAAAAAAAAACTCACCATTTAACTATATCGTAACTACTGTACATACATATACATTTTGGATTAATTTTATATACATATACATATGTATATAATATATAATAGTACACCACAACAATAGATAATTGTATCGCGCATTTTGTTCATTATTATTTATGCGTATAAAGTATCATAGGCATTTTTATATTTTATTCAATTGCTATTGTGATGTAAGTGAATGATGTGTTTTGTTTATCCTTCGAATTAAATCCACGCTGAGGTTTACCAGTACCTAAGTGTTTAATCATTGCAACACGTCGATTCTAATAATAATTAAATCGAATAGTTATAATATATTATTCAAACAATATTTTACAAAAGGATTTTACAATTGGACGCGTCGAAATCGTTTCAATTTCGTATGATTCCCCTCTCCCCCCCCCCCGTTATATATGTTGGATAAATGCAGGAAAAATTTCGAAGGAGTTTAAAAAAAAAAAAAAAAAATAATAATAAATGAGAATTAATGCTGATAATTTGTAGTAACTATTTTACTAGGAACATTCCAAATTTGGATTAAAAGAAAAAAACAAGAATTTCTAAAAGAGTTTTTGTCGAATTATTGCGTGTACAAAAGTTTAAACTAGTCGCCTCTTTGAATCACGATTTGTCTCTAGATAATAATACATTTGACAGATCGTTTTTCAAAACTCTAAATAGTGTTCTCAGAATTTGGAAAAAAGTTCCCAAAATTTGACAAAAAAGACGGGAAAACTATTTATTTTTTTTCAAACTTTACGAAAATTTAAATATAGATAGAAAATAGTGTGAGAAATATTTTGGTGTAAGACAATTTTTTAAAATGTGAAAAAAAAAATGTAGGTAATTTTTTTATAGGTTCATATTTTTCTTTTTTTTTTATTTGCTTTTTTTAGTTAATAGTGAAATATAAATCTAGCCGAGTAAAAAGTAAATTGTTTTTTTCTTATACCTACCAAATTTTATATGGTTTTTAAGTAAATAATCTAAAGCTCCGCTCAGAATCGCCTTATCGTGGGAATGATTTATCGCTTCTTTGAAACTCAACGCACACACAAGATTATACCACTCGCGATGATCTAAGAATACCCAAGGTACAAAGTACGTCAAACTACAAAGTATTTTTTTAGAATACCATTTATTATTATAGAAATTAACAATAATTTAACAATTTGAATATTATTAATACAATGGTTTATCACCTCCTGTAAGCACTAGCTTGTGTTTGAAAGTTATTTATAGTGTTTATATGAATAACATCTTAAAATTTAAATGAAAATACAACTTTCAGTAGAACTAATAGATAATAGATAATAAAATAAAAAACAACAAAACATAATATTATAAACTAAACTAAGATAGAATTAATACAACAATAAAATATTATAAAAATGTAAAATTGCAATAAATAGATCACCGTTCACATAATAATAAATTATTCAGATATCTATTCGCATATAAGTAGTATGACAGGTTCTTAAATATTATATTTCATCATTAAGATTTAATAAATTGAACGCTTTAGGTGCTAAATAATCAATAAATCTCTGGCCTATACTTTATTTAGAATAATTTATTTTCAGATCATATGCCAAGATTTAATTGTAAAAGCATTAAACTTCGAAATCGATCGTTTTCGCAAATATAATTGAATGTAATCACATTATGTATGATTGCCTAACAATATAAGTGATATTGCTTGAATTTTGAAAGTTTCCTAATCTCAAAAACGAAATTCCCGTAGAACCGCATCAAACTGTACTCAATAATATAAAACTGACGTGTGTTGTTCAGAGTTTACAACCGTTTTATCGGAGCAAAAATTTTTTGCTTCATTTTTTCAATCCTCACAGCCACCATAGTGTATCCTGAAGAATACCCATGGTGTGAAGTATATAATATGTACATAGCTTTTCAAACCGTCGACTCACAAATATGACTAAACATTTTGACCTTTATCTTTACGTAACTCAGATAAAACGGTTTTACGTAAACGCGTTATTGCATAACGTACACGTTGTATTTACAATACTCGTATTACTATTATATTCTCAAAAAAAAAAAAAATCTTAGGAACATATTGTACTGTGTTAAAATACATAATAATTATTGTAAAGTTTGTTTACCGCGACGCATTATCATAATCGTTTAAAATACGTGTGCGCGGCTTTGTATTTAAATTTGTTCGTCTCTAAGACTCCTAAGACGCCGTGACTAATATTATACGTAGTGCTACACGTACGTGAATTTTGTACCCGAAAGATTGTAAGTACACAATTTTGAATTTATTGACCGTCATCGAAACGAAAAAAAAAAAAAAAAAAAAAAAAAAAAATCAACGTCAAAACTTATGCAAATGTATAATAAATAATAATTATTATAAATGCGATAAACGTACTATATAATAATAATAATAATAATAATAATAATTGTAATTATTGTTATTGTGAATATTACATTTTATTCGAGACGCTATTGTTTTTGTTTTAGAAGACCTCATCGGGCGTTGAATATTAATATACGTGGGCTTATTATCTTGCAAGTTCGAGCCATATTTACACGCTCATACCGATTGGGGACGGTCGCAAAATCCGAATTAACGCGGACGTTATAAGCAATGTCCAGGGACTACTTATGTGCATTAATTAAACTGGACAATGTGTATCGGTAATGAGTACTTTTTTTTAGATTCTAAACGAAGTGAAGAAGCTAGTGTTTTTACAATGATAATTTTTTTTCTTCTTTTTTTTCTGTGTACAACTTTTTGTATGGAAATACTTGTCCAAAAGTTTCGATCAGCATATTTTTTGAAATCGGGTTTGTCTCTAGATGTTACTTTTAAGAGGTCATTTTTTGAATTTCTCAATTGTTCAATTTTTTTTTTTTTTTTTTTTGGGGGGGAAAAAACTACCCAAAATTTGACATTATTTTTTGATCCGAACTATGTGAAAATTTAAACATAGGTAGAAAATAATATGAGAAAGATTTTGGCGCAAGAAAATGTTAAAAAAAAAAATTTGGACATTTTTCTAACCTTTTTTTTCTCATTTGTTCTTTATATTATTAACTTGTTTCGTTCAGAATCGTCTTATTCAAGAAATGATTTATCGTTTCTTTAGAATTTAATACACCCACCAAGAGAATTCCCCACCCGTCAAGAATACTCGTCATGCGAGTATGTCCGGCTTTTTTTTTATGCTCATACAAAGCTGAATGATACGACAATTAATAAATTTTTACAGTTTTATTTGAAAAATTTCAAAACCTAAATATATGCGAATAAAAATTTTATATATGAATGGAAAATGTATATATGTCATAATTGAAATAAATATTAAAAATAATTTTCATTTCAATAAACTCGAAATTTATTAATAATCTTATAATCAAAATAAAAATTTAATTCGCCTTATTTTTTTTTTTTTTTTCTGTAGGTCCATTTTGACAATTTTTTGGAGTATCTGGACTCTGATTTTAAGTACACTATATTTTATTTGTAGTCGATTCGCTAGTGATGAGGGATGGGGACTCGGGTTTTATTGATTTCATGTTTAAAATTAGAGACTTTTTTTTTGTTTTTGTTTTTGTTTTTACAAAGAAAAAATGCTATTGTTCAATAGAAAACAATGAGAATAATAACGTTTTCAAGGTCGTCCATAATCATTCGAACGGCAAACGATTACTGATCAGTATTTATTGTAAGTATATACTGTGACGTATGAAATATGTAATATTGTATAAACGATTATAGGTAGAAGAATAACGTGGTTTAAACAGTGAAGTTATTGTTTTAACACATATCCACACGTACACTTGACGTATAAAGTTTTAAAAAACAAACTTTGAAAAACTGGGCACTAGTTATGAGTTTAATTTCAAGTCATTTTTCTCGATAACTTATCAATCAAATGTACGTAATGTAAAAAAAAAATAATAATAATAATAAAATATTTTAAATTAACTCAATTGTTTTTGTAACGACTTGATGTTTATTTAGAGTTATTTAGGGCTTATCTCAATTTATAGTTATTTATATACGTTTTTTCAAGGAGGAGCATAGAAGTTTTTTAAAAAATTTAATGACTTACTTTTTTTTGAAAACCAATTATTTTATACTTAGACTAATAAGATGTTTATAGTTGAATGTTTAGTTGAAATGTATTTTATTTGTTTCTGCGCAAAATCAAATAAACATACACTGAACACTATTTACCAATATTACTACAGGAAAACGGACGAACATTATTCATACCATGGGTGTTATTCTCTCCTCGGGTGTGGTATTCTTAGTGGATGTTTTGAGTTAAAAAAAAAAAAAAAAAAAAAAAAACAATAAATAGTTTCGTCAATTGAGTGATCAATTTTGCCGTGTTATGGAGTTTTATAAGCTGTTATAAATGAAATTTGTCTCATCTGATTTCAACAAAAATATAAATAAAAATTGATCTAAAGAGTAAAAGCGATAAATTGAATAAGTAATAATAATAGATTTCATAAAATCCAGTTTACATACATAGTAGTCTACGGAAATTTGGAGTAATTTTTCTTCGTTTTTTAAAAAAAAAAAAACCGTTGAGAGTTCAAAAAAAATTATTTGTGAACAACATTTTCTACTGGACGACACTACTTGTTTGAGTTGTTTTTCGTGTTGAAAAAGTATTCATTACATATTATACAAAGACTTTAAAAAAATTACCAGCTAATGTTATCCAATACATTATTGTGCGAATTAAAATTCTAAATGTTGACGATATTTGACAAAATAATATTTTTACAGTATTTTTACATTTATGATCAAAATCAAATTATTGGTCCATAATTGAAAAAAAAAAATATTTTTCAGGGCAGTGCTCCATTCTAGTTCTCCCCAAACAGCACCCCTCCTATGCGGATTTTTCTCAATTTTTTGGTCATTTTTGGCCTAAAATTCAAATTCAAAATTTTATTATAATATACCATTTATTTTATACGCTAACAATATACATGAAATAATATCTTATGCACAATTATTATTCTTATAGAATATATTTATATAAATTCTTACATCTTGTCTTCCAGCACAGCGATATGCCAGAAGCCTAGAACATTACAATCGTCGATACAGACGCCTGACAAATAACTCACATCAGTCATATAATTTTTTTTTGTTTTAATTTTAAGCCATTAGAAATAAATTTTAAAGACATTTTTGCATTTTTTCAGAGCATTTTTACCGATTTTTAAGGGCATTAAAATCCCAGCCCTAGGTTACGATATTATATTATATATTAAATTTGTTCTCCGTTTCGTTCAAACGTTGTTATTATTATGAATATCGACGGTGTAGTTGTGTGTTGAGATTTACAAAACGTGTTTCATTTCGGTCCAAAGCGCGTGTTAACGATTCGCTGAATGTGTGTGTGTGTGTGTGTGTGTGTATACCACGATTTCGTAACCGCGTTGTTTACGACGAATCAGATCTCGAGTGGGCGCTGATATGTATATAATATTATAAAAAGCGTGCACACCGAGTTGGCTAAGTCCCCGTTGTGGGTGCAATTAGTCGATATATGCCAATCCGTGTACAATATAAAATGGATAATAAAAAAAAAACGGCGGCGCCAATTGCTGCTGGTAAACCACAAAAGCTTTTTGGCCGACCGAGTGGGGGTGTAAACAATAAATAATGAGCGCGATAATTCTCGAACAACAGGTATTAATAAATAAAATATATAACGTGTTAAATACTCGGTTGCGGATAAACACAAACGGATTTGCTCGGCAGGCCGAAACGCGGGAATGTGAATTTCAATTCACAACGTGAACACGACGACCGAATGACCGACGGTGACGACGGTGCCACGTGTATAATATATATATAGTGCAACAGGCGGTGGCACCGGACACTTTTTTTCATTAGCGATTCGGGGGTGGGGGTGGGGCAAAATTACATTTTCTCAACAGGGCGCCGCGGACGCGTGTCGCGTTCTCGATCCGATCTCAGATTCTAATACCGAAGCGATTGCAATGACGTGTTTTTATTTGCTGTGGTTGATTGAAATTTTTTAATAAACCTCCCTGTAAAAAAATCCCGTGTGCGCCACTCTGGTACAAGATGATGATACGCCATTATTAAAATTAACGATCAATCGTTATCGCGTGTTCTTCGTGATTATTATTAAATTTTAATATGCGTTTACCGTTAATAGTGTTGACAATGTTTATTATTATTACGTCGTCGTACACCGCACCCGTAATTAGTTAATTTAATGACTTTTTCGATAAGTCGACTGTTATGACAACACTTACTGCATTTCTACTTTCCAATTTCTCAATTTCTCTCCGCGAATCGGCGTGCGCAGTAAAATAAAAAAAAAAAAAAAAAACGTTGACTTGTGAATCGTAAAGTTGTCAGTAAAGTTCCAGTCACGTTGATTTTAATGTAATAATAATTGCGAGAATATTACGTCATTAATATTATTATTGGACGCCGAACAATTTCAGAGCACACAAAATTATTATTAACTGTTTTATCACAGTTCAATAATTATTATTATGAATTTAAACGATCGCTTAAAAGGCTAATTACTGTGATCGCTTTCATCAGTCCAAAGACATATTTTATTTAACATAACTGTATATTATTATTACACCGGTTCGGGTTGTCGTCAGTAAATATCGAAGCTCAATTAGTGTCGATTAAAATAATTATAAACGATTTTGAGTTACCCGAAAGTCAAGTAGCAAATTAATCGAAAGCCGGACACGTGGATACTCTTCGCTCCTCGGCTGGGATATTCTTGGTGGGCGTACTGATATTTAAAGAAACGATAAATCAAGCGGACCTTCAGATAATTTACAATACTATAAACTTTTGGTTAGATATGTTTATAGCAAATAACAACTGTTATATTTTAATAGCGAGTAATGTCTTTTTTTTATATAATTTTTTTGATTCGAGTGTAATTAAAACCTACTTATAAAAACACTAAAAGCAAACTAATAATCTATTTTCATATCATCAAATCATTAACCGTTCATTAATTAATATTTGAGTATTATTATGGGATATCTTTGTACATTTCGGTTTGATAATCATAACAATATTATAAATATGCATAACAGGTGAAATCAGGTTTGAAAAAATAATAATAATAATATTATAGTTTAAACTAAATAATAACGAATGAAGTGCAATATGAACTGCTTAGGACGGAGACGCGAAAAATATGAGTGGTGGGGCGATAAATTTTATTTCGATGCACTGCCGATGGGAACAAACAAGTATTGGGAATTATTTCGGTTTTGAGCTGCTCATGGTTCTTAAATTTATTTTTCAATAATACAGTGGAATATAAACAGGAAAAGTTTTCTCAAACGTCGTATAATCAGCTAACACTGTTTTTTTAATAAAAAAAATAATAATCCATGCACATTGCACTATTCGTGTAAAATTTAAATCAACAATTTTTTATAATATTAAAATAAAATTCCAATCGAAATTAGAACCAATCGTTTTCTAGGTTTTAATTAAAAAAAAAAAATCATTATTTTACAGAAAAATAACCGGTTTTGTGCTCAGTTTAACTTTAAACGGTTAATTTTTTTTTTTTTTAATTCGATTATCGATATTTTTTAGTACTAGAAATACTAATACTTAAATATTGAACTTACATTCATAACATGAAGTACATTTTGTTTCTAGATCGTACCTATTAACAGTTAATTTTCCAAAATTCTCGATTGTTTTCTCAAAATGTGGAGAAAACTACTTAAAATTTTTACAAAAACGACTCGGAAACTATGTTTTTTTAATGTAAACTTCGTGAAAATTTAAATATAGATATAAATAATAGTATGAGAAATGTTATGGCCCAAGTAAATGTGAAAAAATGTGAAAAAAGAAGTTAAGAAATTATTTTCCAACATTGTTTTTCTCCTCAATTATTGTTTTTTCTTTTCTCGGTTATTAGTGGGATATAAAACTGACAGAGTACAAAAAACAGGCTTTTTTTTTATTATTCAATAGACCTACCACAAGCAACCCGCCCAACAAGTAAAAAATATCCATTGTGCGAATTATGTCCTGCTTTTTTTACCATAAATCTTTCACCAACTTCTAAAAATAATCACGCGATTGCTTTGTAAAAAAAGTATAAAAAAAAAAAAACAACAATTTTCCAGTTTTGAGCCAAGTCTCTAGTGTGAGTTTTTATTTCATACAAACGTTCAACTATCGTTATTAAGTGTTGAGACCTTAAAATTTAACACAAGCACATATTCACATATATATATATATATGTCTCATCGAATTCCCGCCCTGGATTCCCAATTTAGTGTTCGCTGCTCATACCCGAAAACGGCAAAAGTCTTGTCACGAAATCGTCGTCTGATCGAAATCGTCATGAGCGTGTCTTTCTGCGGGTGGGTGACCTTCTCTCAGACGACATGATTCCAATTCTAATTTAAACGTGTCGTAAACACGTAAATTTATCCGTCTCAACGCGCGGTAGCGTCCTCTGCACGAGTATTTACATAATAATAATAATAATAATAATAATCAAGTATATTAAGTACGCGATCACGTATATATATACGATTATAAGAGGAGAGCACGTCGATACAGGGTGTTTTTTGAAAAAACTACTTCAAAGTTTCAAAGTCCGTATCATTGCATAGCCTATTACAGACATGGCGAACCTATGGCACACGTGCCAAATCATAATATGTAATTTCACGTCTCATTTATTATTTCGTTTTGATTTTTGTTTTGGTTACTGTAGAAAATTCGATGGAAACCACATTAGTTTTGTTGAAAATTATGATTGATATCCGTCAATAATCAATAAAATATGTTTATTTTAGATTCATAATTTTTTGATCAGAATTTTATGAAAATTTAAACATAGATATAAAATCCTATAAAAAAGATTTTGGCGTAAGAAAATTTCGAAAATGTGAAAAAAATTTTTGGACATTTTTCGAACATTTTTTTTTTCTTATATTATTAACTTCTTTCGTTCAGAATCGTTTTACTGAAGAAATGATTTATCGTTTCTTTAAAATTTAATACGCCCGTCAAGAGAATACCACCCGTCGTGCGAAGTATGTCCGGCTTTTTTTTTATTATATTTGTATTTTTAACGTCGGTAACCACCGTACCGAAAGTTCCACGCAAATTCGTTTTATTAAAAAATTGTTTTATCGTATTTATGAAATATTCAATACACCCACTAAGACAATTCCACCTAAGAATTCCACCTTATCCGGTATGAATTTGGGTAAAAGTTAACAATACCATCAAGTCAAAATTATTAAAATTTAGGTAATACATTAATAGATTTGGCATAGGCATAAAAACAGATGATTATGCCTTGCATTTGTTGTTGTTTGCATTATGTCGCATTTCAATACTTTTTCGAAAAAGTAAATATTTATTTCAAAAGATTGAAACAGAAATATATCAATATGTAAATGTGAATTTTTTTCTTTTCTTTGATGTAATGCACGCGTAAATTGTTGAAAAAAGGATATTCTGTTTATGCTCACGAGGCAATGAGGTATTATTTACTCTAATGGTTTTCATCACGAAAAAGTTTCAGTTCGTTTTGATTATTGAAAATCTAAATTTTAGATATTTGATATACTTAACACAGTATTCGAAAAATTGCGAACGTCAGTAAATAGTGAAAATATTCAAAACTATAAAATAATGCTCAACAATCGGAATTAAACGTACAATTACAGTTTTTGATACGAATACAACATTAATATGCAGATTTCCAAAAATGCTAGAGAACTAATGGCATGGATTATAATATTATCGTGTATTGGATAATATTGTGTATAAAACAGGACAAATGATCAAGCCGAGATAATAATATTGTTGTTGATTTTTTCCTCGGGCGAATTCAAGACCAAAGACCTCCCCCGTGAACGAATGAATATTTCAAATGACATCTGCACAATACGTATAATGGCGTTTTGAACGACGGGTCGCGACCGAAGGTCAATGATTTATATAAAATATTATTTGAAAATATTAATACCTCGAGCACACGCAGATTCGAGACGATTGGTGGCGCACGATCTCAATAATAATTACAATAAATTAATAATTATAATAATCGTAACACGCGTTGTCGAATCGAAACGACCTCATGTCGTCGTCGTCGTCCGTGCAGCGGAAAGTCCACTCTTCGGACGCGCGCATTCGGCAATCACGAAAAACTTATAATTCAGTACCGCGCGAAGGTCTCGGGTCACCGTCGTCGTCGTCGTCCTCATTTCAATCGACTATCTCGCCGAGTTGCGACGGCGGCGGCGATGTGGCCGGACGTGTAGGCAGGTCCGGTAAAACGGTCGCGCAGTGGTCGAGTTCACGCGGAGAAGCGGACGGATCTATCTCACACGAGACCTTGGTCGGACCGAGCCGTTTTTTCGTCGACGAGACGCGGCCTCAGCGCCCGCGGGGGCCACGACGACGCGACAATATAACGAGAGTAAAACAATATTATAATCGTGTGGGGGGGGGGCTCGGAAGTCACAGCACTAAAAAAAAATCGATTTAGTTTATTTAGTGCTATGAATAGCACTAAAAATTGGAAAACATGCAAAATACGATTTTCAAAACCATTTTCAACGTGAAATTTAAGATATATTTAATTTTACTACAGATTTTTTTTTTTTTTAATAATATGATGTATTCGATTTTTATTGGAAATGAAGGGAATCGTCCGTTTTAATAGACGACGGCCTAAGGTCGTTTGTAAAATATAACAATTTGTTTCCGTTCACATATTCGTTAACTTTATTATAGGTAATTTAGTTTTTCAACCGCATATTGCTACGACATAATAATATTGTAACAGTATTTATAACTCCAAATTAGCAAAATAGCAGTAAAAACTGTAAATATGCAAAAAATAGCAAAATTAAATTTCGTGTATGACATCATAGAAGAGTGAAACATAAACAAACGAATCGAGAAAAATATAAATTTGCTAGAACTAATTGTAATAATATTAATGCGGTCGAATTCGGTCAAAAACTCGGAATAATCCGTTACTCGAAACCACCTCGGACTTATCCCCTCTATCGTCCGTAGGTATTTTTCCTATTTGAACGATGCGAAAAAATCTCTCGTTTGGCTCGAATATATTTTCGAAAATAACTCAAAGTGTATATGAAATAATTATAATATTATCCCGGCCCGGTGTACATACAGAAATAACGTCATTGGCTAAGGGATAGGGATAGATTTTCAACAGACATTTTTGATTTTTAAGTAAAATTGTCTCGTTTATTAATTTGAAACTCTTGTAGAGCGCGAAGAATACCCATGGTGCGAAGTTTCTTCCAGATTTTTTCTAATGATTTCAAAAGCCGAAACACAAACACAACCACCTCAATTAATTTTAACATAGCGCTTTTGAAGTTGAAATTTTCACATAACTTTTTTTTTTTTTATGTCAAAACCTTACACGATTTTAAATTTGAATTTCACGGAATGTATTTTATTTTTATTTTTTTTTACCAAAATGGTATCTCACATGTTTTTCTATCTAAGATCGAAATTTTAGAAAACTGCCCAATTCAAATTTGAGTTATTTGTATATACATCCCTAACTATTTGGAAAAATGAAAGTTATCTTTAATGATTATTTAATGAAACGTCAATTAACTTGTTTAAAAAGTCCAAAATGTCGTGCATTCTTATTTGTATAGAAAAAAAAGTCCAGTAACATTCGCATTTTTATTCAAATGGATCTAATCGATTTCTGATTATAAGAGTTCTGAAAGTAAAAAGCCGGACATACTTCGCACGACGGGTGGTATTCTCTTGACGGGCGTATTAAATTTTACAGAAACGATAAATCATTTCTTCAGTAAAACGATTCTGAACGAAGGAAGTTAATAATATAAGAAAAAAAAAATTTTCAAAAAATGTCCAAAATTTTTTTCACATTTTCAAAATTTTCTTGCGCCAAAATCTTTTTTATAGGATTTTCTATCTATGTTTAAATTTTTATAAAATTCGGATCAAAAAATGATGGTTTCCGAGTCGTTTTTGTCAAATTTT
>JAIPRM010007156.1:0-17550 GCA_025469315.1 Stegophylla sp. TES_Ste_2020 | reverse complement strand
AGATAGAAAATCCTATAAAAAAGATTTTGGCGCAAGAAAATTTTTAAAAATGTGAAAAAAAAATTTTGGACATTTTTTGAAAAATTTTTTTTTTTCTTATTATTAATTTCCTTCGTTCAGAATCGTTTTACTGAAGAAATGATATATCGTTTCTTTAAAATTTAATACGCCCGTCAAGAGAATACCACTCGTCGTGCGAAGTACACCCATCGTGCGATGTATGTCCGGCTTTTTTAATACGATTGTAAAATAGGCATATAATAACACCAAAATACATAATATTATAATGTATAAAAACTATTTGTTAAAAAAAAATTAATTGACCTTTAATTAATGAAATAATTAAATAATTGAAATAATTAAACAGCTCACGTTGTCTATCGAAAATCAAACCACTGTTCGTTTTTATAGTATTTAAATATAATATATATATGAAATACCTCTTTAGAAGTAATTGTCAACAAAGAATTTTCGAAAAGCTATTGGTACCATATTAATTATATTATGTTCGTGGCTTCTAACCGTTCGCTAGAAAATTGAAAAATAATATTTTAAACTATAAACATTAATTAGATAGTTTCGAGTGTCGACGGTTCTGGATTAACGATTGTTCGACACCGTGATGACTGTATATAACATTATTTTAATCTGATATCAATCAAATTCATTAGACAAACTTTGTTCAGAAATATTTCCTAAAAAAAAATGAAAAAAAAATGGTGTAATCCTGTATTAGTTGGTTTCTTGGTTTTCATAAAACACAATTGTGACCGTTTTTTTTTTTTTAGAATATATCGGTACAAGAACTATGTTGAGCATTAATTAATATTAAATTGTTTATTATTACTATTATTTACACCGTTTAACAGTGTATAAAAAAGTCGTTTTTTTTTTCGAAAATTTCTAATAATGTCGGCAAATTTTTTAATAACATTTTTGACTCACTATTATAACAAAGCGCTACGTCACAAAGGGATTGTATATGACTTCGAATAGGAAATCATCGATAATTTGAAATTATTATTATATAATTTTCTTTGGTTTTTTTTTTTTTTTTTTTTTTTTTTTAACCTTACTCGTCTACTTAGAACGACATGACGCGTTTCTCCGGCACCTGCTCATATTATTAGGATTTCGTGATTTTTTTCATCCCTTCACCTCTGCATTATAGGTATGTATACAACACTGTGGTACCCGCTGTAATCGGTATTCGTCGACGATTTTTTTCCCCACGGAAAAATCGATTGTCCCTCACGTGTTGGGTGGGTCCTCGGGTGCACGGGGAAACTTTAGAGTGAAACTTTTGCGGCGGCGAAACAATCTCGTTTCGGACCGCGGACGTCGGTAACGATTTTATTATTGGACGGGGGGGGGGGGTGGAAAAAAAAAATGAAAATTCACCCGAAAAGCGTTACGCCGCCGTATCGATTCTCCGGACGGGCATTCCAGTTTTTGTTTCGATTTTTTTCCCCTCCCCTCGTTTCCATTTATTGGCAAATGCGATTCGAAAACTAATAATAATCCCGTGGCCTTCGTAGCATTCCGACGTCCGTCCGTTGTCGCGTTTAAATTACTTTGTACGGAACTCACGGGTTTTGAAGGCGTATAAAACTGCCACGGAAAGAAAAAATGATTTATTAAAAAAAAAATAATAATAATCAATCTAAAAACGAATTTGCAGCTATTTTTTTAGCCTGTTTTTTCAATTTTCAGTTTTTAATCTGCTTTTTTTGTACCGAGGTCTAAAGGGTCAGCAACAATGGCGACGGCGAGTGTAAACTCTTTGATGTAATGCGAATTTTGAGAAATACTGAGTACAAATTAACCATATTTAATGGCGACGTTTGAATCAAAGAGTGGTCGATCGAGGCTCGACATTCAATTCTATGCGCAAAAGTGTTCGCAGAACGTGTGAAAAAAACAAACATCATTGTAAATTCATAAGGTTCTTCAAGATCCGCTCACAATCTAAAAGCTAATAATAACATGTGAAATTAATTCGTTACATCGTGTACCGAGTGGATGTTTTAATGCCCATAGCGAACGGTATTATTATTGATATAATATTCCCCCGTCCGTCCGTGTTGTATTATTTATATTTCACATATTTTATTTTATTTGTTTTTCTCGTGCCGCTAATATTCGAATGCTGCGGACATAATAATAATAATAAAAAAAAAAGACTAATAACAACATTACGTCCCGAAATAAATGCCGTCGTCGGTGCCAAAATAAATTTCCACGCAACAATAATAAATGCCGAGAGATTTGTTCGCCGGAGTTCGAAACGGGCGGCGAAACGTTTAATCGCGAAGAAAAAAGTGACGAATTTATTTTACTATAGTAAAATCAAAAAGGCAAAACGAGGAATAAAATGCCGGACATACTTCGCACGATGGGTGGGATTCTCTTGACGGGTGTATTGAATTTTGAAGAAACGATAAATCATTTCTTCAATAAGACGATTCTGAACGAAAGAAGTTAATAATATAAAGAACAAATGAGAAAAAAAAACATGTTAGAAAAACGTCCAAAATTTTTTTTTCACATTTTCAAAATTTTCTTGCGCCAAAATCTTTTTATATGATGGTTTTTGTCAAATTTTGTGTAGTTTTTTCCAAAAAAAAGAAATTGAAGAATTGAGAAATTCAAAATTTACCTCTTTAAAGCACAATCTAGAGGCAAATCCGGTTCCAAGAAGTTACTGATCGAAACTTTTGAACAAGTATTTCCATGCGAAAAGTTGTACACAGAAAAAAAAGAAAAGAAACATCATTGTAAAAACACTACCTTCTTCAGTTCGTTCAGAATCTAAAAGATTACTGTACGATGCGCCGAGAGACTATTATCGTCATAATATTATAATAATATGCTTCACGCGCGCGCCTCCCGGCGGTAATTAATAATCAATAACGTCATTTTCGGCCGAATACATACACCTATGGCTACGACCACGAACGGGGGCAGCTGTCAATATACACGCTAGTATAGGGTGACCATACGTCCTGTTTCATACAGGATTGTCCTTTATTTCGGCCGTGTGTCCTGTTGTCCCGACAAACTGCTCTCAGGACGCTTTTTGTCCCGTAATTTCAAGTCTGTCCCAATATTAATCCCGTTTTTTGACTTGCTGTAGGTTTAAAATTGTTTGAAATTTTTGAAATGAAATTATTGAACAAAATATAATGTAAGAATGTGGATACCAATTAGATCAATAATTATAATCGTAAAATTAATTAACAAGTTTTTTTTTTTTTGAAAGTTAAGTACACAATATACACGAATAAAGTATATGAAGAAATTTTAAAAAATTATCAATTTAGTTAAATTATGTTTTTCAAAATAATGTTTTTATGTGTTTAAATTTAATCTATAATAGGTAGTTTAAAAATTATAATTTTTCACGATTCAAAAACATGAAAAAAAATTGTATATATATATACATTTTTCTTCCCTTTAAATCTTAAATCTCCTTAAATAACACATTTATACTTCCCCTCCTTGCCAATGGAATATTCTTACCGTGCCACTGGGATCGATACTATCTCGCGGTGGTCGGTGTGCGCTGAAGTTTAAAGAAACCGTAAATTATCATTCAATCTACTAACTTATTTTATAACTCAGTTATAAACTCCTGGGTACAAATTAATAAAGATTTTGAGATTGAAAATGAATCGGCTGTTGTTAACAACAGCGTTGGCCGCGAAGCGAAAAACAAATCTAAGATTTAATAGAGAAAAATTTCTCGTACGATTTCGTACAAATTATTTTGCAATAATCTCAGACCATTGTAATAATACATTGTCTAAGGATATAATATTTCCATTTGTTTTTATTCGTTTTGCCAACAATAATTATTAATTATTGCGGAACTACTCTACACGAATCGACTTCTCTAAATAAAAAAAAAAAAAAAAACATCGGATTGTAAAAATGTTTTACGTGCAATCGCTACCACACCACACACACACACACACACGTTGTAATATAATTATTATATTCTGTCGCCGTTGTCGTCGTCGTGTATATTACACACACACACACACACACACTAGCATACGAGACGACGGACAAAGAAACATAATATAATATTGTTCGCCGTTCGAAAACCTACGGAAACACACACCCGGTCTCGTCGATGTCGTCGTCATCGTCGCCGCCGCCGTTGTCGGTCGCTTACACGTACACGACACGCGTGTGTTTACACGTTTATTATGTATAGAGGTGCCTGTGTGTGTGTGTGTGTGTGTGTGTGTGTGTACACGTATGTGTATAATAATAATAATAATAATAATATAACATATTATTATTATTGTCGTGTGTGTGTACGCGTGTAAAACGGTTTTTGAAAATCGATTGAAGCGAAAGACGTTGTTATTGAGTTTTTTTCCCCTTCTCTTATATCATTACTATTATTATTATTATTATTCTTATTCCAGAAATGTCGACGTTCTTTCGAACCGCCGAGTCACGCGAAATAATTATTAGAATAATATTCGACCCAGAACCGTCTCGTACCTTCGTCGTCGTCGTCGTCGTCGTCGTATACGTGTTGCATTGTGTACCGGCAACGATTCATACCTAAGAATTTTTCATTTTCATTGTTATTTTACATTCTGAACGAAGTGAAGAAGCTAGTGTTTTTATAATAATGTTTATTTTTTTTTCTGTGTACAACTTTTCGTATGGAAGTACTTGTCCAAAAGTTTCGATCAGTATTTTTTTGCAACCGGATTTGCCTTTAGATGGTACTTAAGAGAGGTCATTTTTTGAATTTCTCAATTCTTCAATTTTTTTTTTTTTTTTAACTACCCAAAATTTGACAAAAACCACTCGGAAACCATCGCATTTGTTGATCCGAACTATATATGAAAATTTAAACATAGATAAAAAATAATATAAGAAAATTTTGGAGATGTGAAAAAATGTTTTTTAACATTTTATTTTCTCATTTATTTTTTATGTTATTAACTTTCTTCGTTCAGAATCGTTTTATTGAAGAAATGATTTATCGTTTCTTTAAAATTCAATACACCCGTCAAGTGAATCCCACCCGACGAGCGAAATACACATACTTTTTACTCTTTTTTTTTTTTTTATCTGCAACTCGCTTTTACTACGCTGGACTTTATTTACCGACGGGATACTCGGTTCTACGACGCTCGGCGCGAATGACTTCAAAGTCAAAAACATCCAATTATCACAGGGTACGAGTTAATTACGGTTTGCTAAAATATGTCGTTTACCGTATGCGGTTAGGTTAGACGATGACACTATATATTTTCAACGAAGATGACTCGTCGCTATGTATTCGCGCGGTCGTTCAATGACGTATTTGAAAATTTATGGCCTTTTTTTCTTTATGACTAGAGATAATAATATTATTATCTGGCTACTACCGTGACATAACGCGCACTGAGACCACATTAAAGAACTCACTAAAATATTGCGATAATAATACTGAACTCGAGCATGTTTTTTTTTTAAAAAAAAAAAAAAAACATATGTTTTTAAAATATATAAATAGCGCCGACAGTGTACCAGTTTCAATATTAAAAATAATTAAATACAGTTTTTAAAATACATAATATAAAAACAAATTATCTCGACCTTCGAAGTTCGAATTACACATTAGTAAAAAGTTATTATTAAATCATATTAATTTATTTCATCATTCATCAGTAGCAAATAATATTACAGCGTTATCACTGGGCAAGAACGTCTAAACTCGTATTGTGATATTATGTACTTTAAATCACAGAAAATATTATGTGAATATAATAAGTGGTAATAAAATCGTTACTTGATTATTTGTGTGTGACTATTACACGGCCGAGCATATTTTCTATTCATAAAACATTGGTGAACACGAATCGATATGAGATGACGATAATAATAATTTTAGTACTCTAACGTACTTAATTCTTGTACGCAGTGTCGAGATAACTATTACCAATTATTCAACATAAGAGTATTGTATCGAGAAAATAATACGTTTTGTGGCGATTATTCAACGTATTTAATAATAATGAAAGTATAAACAAGTAAGCTTGGATAATACACTTTTGGTGGGCGTGTATAATTTTAAAGAAATGATAATTCATTTCTTCAATAAGACGATTCTGAACGAAGGAAGTTATAGTATAAAGAACAACAACAACAATAATGATAATAATAGTTCTCATTTTCAACATACCCACCAAGAGTATCTGACCCTAAAAACGAAGAATATCCATAGTACGAAGTATGTCCGGCTTTCTTGTCTATATACTTAAATTTACATTTTTTTTTCTTCAATAAATAAAGAAAAGGAAAAAATAATGAACGAGATATAAAAGAAGTGTTAGAAAAATGTCCAAATTTTTCTATTAAATTTTCAAAATTATCTTGCTCCAAAATGTTTCTCATATTATTATTGTCTATCTATGTCTAAATTTGCATATAGTTTGGATCAAAGAATGATGAATCTCCGAGTCTTTTTCTGTCAAATTTCGGATAATTCCCCCACTTCCTCCTAAAAAAAATTGTTAAAATTGAGAAATTCAAAAAATGACCTCTCTAAATTACCAACTAAAAGCAAATCCAGTTTCAAAAAATATTTTTATACGAAAAAGTGTATACGGAAAAAAAATTTGTAAAAACACTAACTTCTTCACTTCGTCCAAAATCTAAAATTACCATTTGATATTTCTGGCCCAAGTCGTTTGTGTACCAATTTTGTTATCGCAAAGAATTATAGTTGCATAACTTAGTGTTGACGTATGTATATAAATAAGTATCACTATAGAATATCGTATCGCGAATAATCGCGGCGGCGTATTTAGGCGAAGGTCGCGGCCCCCTCCTTTACCTGTGAAATCGTAAACCGACGCGGTGAGGGGACGGATTTCCCCCCTCTCTCCTCCTAGTGAAAAATTCGAGTCGCCCCGCTGGTGGTGTTTAACACACGCTACTTTTCGATAGACCAGCCGGATTTTTTTTAAAAATAATAATAAAAAAATCAAAATACAGATAACCATAAACAACGTTTTCGTGTTCTGTGGTGAAATGTGGTTTAATGTGAATATTTTCACGTCTCCCCTGAAATTTTGTGACGCCTCCCTAGGGGGGCGCGCCCCCAGGTTGAGAATCCTAGGTTTATAGCATATAACCACGAGATTATGAAGATAATGGCATCGGCACGGCCGAGGAGGCGCCGAAGTCTTCACTGGAAATTCAGCCTGGAGAATGCGGTTACGATAAACTGGTCATAACGCGGCTGCACGCTGAGCGCCAACTCTCGACGAACGGTGTTTGCTTGTAATATAAATTCAATATGTATTTGCAACGTTTACGGCGGGAATTATGGTTCAAACGACGTGGACACGGATTATATATTCTGTTAATTTAATTTAATTGTATAACGTACACCACGCTCGATATTATAATACTGACAATTATTATTATCGTTCCGCTCGCGATTGATTGTCTCGTTAAAATGCAACACACCCACCGTGTTATACCACCCGAGGAGCGAAGAATACCCACGGCGCGGCGGCGGCGCTAGGCTGTTTCATATAATATTATTATACGGCCGCGTTGGGTTATTTTTTTTCCCCGCCGTTTTTTTAAGCACCCGACGACGTTTGTTTTTACATAAATACAAAGTGTATATATTTTGACATGCAATATGTGTAGATAAATTCACGAGACACCTGCTTTTAATCAGAGCCGCCAATTAATGTTTTTTTCGGCAAGTGGTTTTGTTCTCTATGAATAAATTACACATACTTGTATTTGATTTGAGGCGAGAAACAAAAATCAGTTTACAGTTTAAACCAGATCACGTATATAAAAAATAGGAAAAAACAAAAATCGTCAAATGGATTTGTTTTACTTGAAAACTGTTTTATTTTTTGCATTCTACAATGTACACATTTCATACACATTTGATTTTTATTTATCATATTATACGTATAATAAGAAATATTGATTTATTTTGAGCATAAATTGAAACTATTATTTTCTTCTCTAATGACTACATTTATTGCACACGGTTTGGTTCCAGACTTCTTTCTTTATTTTTTAACGCACGTTTTTCAAATTTATAATGCATATTTTGTTAGTTTATAAGTGCATATACATCCTGATTTCAATAACGATAATATTATGAAATCTTCACACAGATTTTTCGCAGGACAAGGGTAAAGGGAAAACTTTGAGTGTGTAAATTTCAAATTTTAAGGGTGATAAATTATTATTGAAGCATCAACTCTACATTCCACCCCTGCAGATCTTGAAAACATGGCGTTATTTTGAAATTCTTATAAAATACGCGAAAAGTATGAGATCCGAAAATATCCGAAGTTTATACTAGTGAAATCCAATGCATCCCCTTTCTTTAGGGCAGAGTTTCTCAAAGTGTGGGGCGCGACCCTCCGGGGGGCCGCAAAAGCTTTATAAGGGGGGCGCGAAAAAATTTTAAAAATCAACATTGTATTGGTAGGACAGAAAAATATTTGTGAAATTTGCGTAATATTAATCGCGTCCTATAGAGTACAGGAATTTTTCGTCGTTTCACCAAAATTTGTAATGAAAAAAAAAACAAGCCCACCTATCACATTAATAGAGACTGATTGATTAAAACCTTTTATAATACATTTTTAATGTGAATATAAATATTAATCTATATTTGTTGTTTGTTTTTAACTTTTTGGTAATCTAAACATTACTATTAAAACTATTTTCATGAGGGAGGCCCAAGTCTGGGTTTGACCAAAATGGGGGGCCTGGCCTGAAAATTTTGAGAACCTCTGCTTTAGGGGGTTGGAAACTGTGATTTCGTGTCTCTATCGTACGTCCGACGTAGCTATATTTAGATGTATTTTCATTCTATTCTAATTAAAAAACTGGAAAATTAAAATCAATTTTTCCATATCTTAAGTAAACGGTTTTTTTTATGTGGGAAAGTTGATTCACAGAACACTACGATTAATTCAAATATTTTTTATGATCCCTTATTACATCATTAGATCGGTCGATCCACATAATAATACGTAATTTTTCCAGAAAAACTTTCATTTTTTTATTTTTTTTTTCAAAAATGTTTTTCGGAATGTAAACTTACGAAAGAAGACATTAACAACTCGTATAATATTTGCAAATATGACTAATGTAGCTGTTCCACCTTGAAACTGGTTACTTCTGTAACGAATATTTGAAATTTTGTCCTACGCGAAGGACACCACAAGCTATATAACTATTAAGTCGACATTTCGGATTGAATAATGAATTAATAAATTTAGTGTTGGTATTGCTTAGAAAAAGATAATCAATATTTTCAAAGGTGTGCAAATGCATCACGTGATTTTTTGTCAACTCGTTTAAAATGTGTAAATGTAGATAATTTCATAGAATTAATGCATTCGTTCTGTAGTTTCACTTTATTTTTATGGTTTTATCATAATTATTTAATGATTATAACACAGATATTGAATTGAACTAAAGTTTATGTGTTTGTATTTTTTCTGTTTGTGTAAAATTATAATATTTGTTCATTATAATTATAATTATATGTAGTAACATTATTATCTATACGAGATAAATGGTTTATTAATAATTATTGATGTTTATCATATACAGTGTTCTTCACATTTATTTATACATTTTTTGATTTCACATTCTGAACAGAGTAGAAGAAAGTATGGAAAGGAACGCGCATTTTTTATTGTCTTTGTCAGTAAACACTTATTCGTGTAGTGTAAAACTTATTCAAAAGTTTCGTTCGGAAACTTTATAGATCAGAGATGGTACTTTAAAGAGGTCGTTTTTTTTCAAAAACCTCAAGTCCCGACAACTCCGAAACTAATAGTACCAGTTATTCGAAATTTTCATCCATTACAAACAACAATGGCGTAGTACAGATTTTTTTTTTTTTTTACATTTGATTTAATATTAATATCATATTATATCTTTTGGGATATAAATATATTACACACAAGGGAATATTGTTAAACGACACCCCTGTCCGGGGATGCTGATGATCAGTTCTTTGGGGTGCATTGCTGCACTCTGATATGAACCGCTCTATGTGTGCACCTATAGACGGGGAGGGGGGGGTAGGGGCGTGTTTCAAAAAACTCGTCTTTGTACTCGGTATATTTGGTTTCGTTTCCGAGTGAAAAAAAAAATCAAATTAGATCGGATCGGAATTTAGTCGGCTGGGGAAAAATAAATGAAATAAAAAAAAAAAAAAAAACAAAACCCGTTTCGTTCTCGTATTTTTTATTATTGTTGTTGTAGTGTGCGCGTGTGCGCGTGCGCCGCTTTGTCATAACGATCGCGGATGCAGATGACGGAGAGGAGACGTCGAACCGGTCTCTGGTCGGCGCGACAACCGGTGCGGAACATAGCGGAACACCGTCGTCGTGCCGCGAGGACGACGACCGGGGCGAAACGTTTTTAATAATATGTTAGGGATGTAAAAATCTCTAGAGAAATGCGATTGAAATGTCGTGAAAATTCAAAATTAAAAAGCCGGACATACTACGCACGAGGGGTGGGGGGGTGTTCTTCGCACGACGGGTATGAAACTCTCGGTGGGTGTATTGAACTTTAAAGAAACGATAAATAATTATTTCTTCGATTAGACGGTTCCGAACGAAAGAAGTTCATAGTAATATAAAGAACAATAATAATTATAGTCGTCATTTTCAACACACTCACCAAAAGTATCTGACCCGAAGAGCGAAGTCTAATATTCAACGCGCGAAGTATGTCCGGCTTTCATGTCTATACTTTACTTTACTTTTTTTTATCTAATATAATATAAAAGGGGAACAAAATAAAAGAGAAAAAAAATGTTTTTTTTCACATTTTCAAAATTTTCTCGCCCCAAAATCTTTCTTATATTATTTTCTATCTATGTTTAAATTTTCATAAAGTTCGGATCAAAAAATGATGGTTTCCGAGTCGTTTTTGTCAAACTTTGGGTAGTTCATTCAAAAAAAAAAAACAAAAAAAATTGAAGAATTGAGAAATTCAAAAAATGACTTCTTTAAGGTATTAACTAGAGGCGATTTCGGTTTCAAAAAGTTACTGATCGAAACTTTTGGATAAGTAGATCTGTATGAAAAAGTGTATATAGAAAAAATAAATAAACATCATTGTAAAAAAACACTAGCTTCTTCACTCCGTTCAGAATCTAAAATTCGCTTAGAATTGTGTTGAAAATATGTATTGGAAAAGATAAATGAAAAATAAAAGTTTCAAAATTACTTATGTTTTTATATGATTAAAATTTTGTGTTAAGTAATCTTTTACATATGTTTTATAATCAGCTAAAATCATGCACTGTTACACTGTTTACAGCCCTTGTTATAATACTATAAATGCAACGTTGTGTGAATTTAATACACATAAAACTATAATATCAAATAATGCACAAAGAGCTAAAGGAAAATTAATAAAAATATATTTATAAAATTTGTAAAATATGCAATCGATTTCACTAAAGTCGAATATTTTTTTTTTTTTTTTGTGGTATGATTTTTGAAATTTTAGTTTTAGTATTACAATTATATACGAATCTCAGACTAATGGTTGGGGGGGGAACGTCTAGTTAGTCGACTAAAAATAGAATAGTTTCATCGAAACCGCAAAAGCGGTTTATTAAATGAAATGATATTTTGATGCCAATTTAAACAAGAATGACCGGAAACGTTTGCTTCAACCCGTTAAATATTAAAAATAAGGTTTCGTATTTGAATTATTTTGACACACATTTTCAAATCCAATCCAAATTCGATTTTTGATATAACAATGTAGTAGAAAAAAAAAGACACTGCATTAAATTGTACTTTTGCATGCCATATATTTTTAATTTTTTTTTTATTGAAAAATAATATTATATTATACACAATTACAATCTGTTTTTTCTTTTTTTTTTCAAAAAAAATAAATAGTGCTTGTGACATAGAATTTAAAGCATAGCACAAAGCAAAAAGAAAGCCGTTCATCAAATAATGCAGTTTCTTAGAACTTATAACTTAAATACATTTTTTCATTAATAACTTTTTTATTTTTATAAATAATAATGAGTAATGTAGGATTTGAATCAATAATTGAATTGAAAAATTATTTCCAAAAAAGCTTGAATCCGGTGAATATCCTAAGGTCCTTTTTTTTTTTTTTTTTTGCATGCCATAAGACCATAATAATAACATAATGGTCTTACGAATGTTTTGAATATTACAATTTTGTTTTTAGGATTATAGTTTTTGATATTTGAAAACAAACGGGATAAAATGAAGATGAGTAGGTTTATTTATTCGTTTACGTTTTACTTTCGCACGGTGTGACCTTATTGTTGTTAGCCTTTCATTCAAGGTGAATGGTATTTTATAAACGGATTCGGTGGAACTCTTTATAACTTAATTTAAGCGGAGGGGCATTTGTTGCGACCAAGGGTGAAGTTTATTCGAGTGGATATTTTTTCTCCGTTGGTTTTAATTTTCCAATTTTCGGTCCACGGTCTCATGTCTATATTCAATACGACTTATACAGAGCAATAATTCATTGGTTTTTAAATCGTTTAAAACGTGCGTTTCCACTACCATATTTTATTATAGTTTAACTACGTTTGTCGGCAATAAAACTGTGACAAATAATTCGGTAAATCGTTTTTAGAACTTTAAACAGTTAAAATCAAACCATATTATGTCATTGTTGGTAATATCTACGGTTATATTATGTAATAGGTGTAACAAAATATAATTTTCGAGGTGATCTTTCAAATCAAAGCCATCGTTCGGAACTTACAGCATTTGTTTATTTTATTATTTATTTTTACTACTACTACTAGGAATATAGCAAAGTACTAAATAATTTCATTGCTCCAATGACATTGGATTAAAAAATTTGAAATTTGAATTTGTATGTTTTTACGTTTTCCATAGGACTTTCTGTCAAGTACTCATTTTAGTGTTTTTTTTTTTTTTTTTTTGTACACTTTGACGAGCTCGAGCTCGAGCTTAAGCCAAAATTATTGAAATTGTCATCGATCAGTGAAAATAAAACGAAGCACCAGAACTTGAAAAAAATATTTATCATTCCTTAACGCAGTTTGATTTATTTTTTGTTATTTCCACATATTACTCGTCATAATACTTTATTTTGAATGTGAATGAAACAAAATTGAATACAAAAATTGTGAATGATATAAAATAAATAATACGAATAAAATAATTAACTATTTATTATTATTTTTATGTTTTATAGGTAATTATTTTTTTCAAAATTTTGTGTAAATTGTTACTAGGTAAAAAAAAAAAAAAAAACTGAATGCATAGATTCAATTCTCAAACCTAGTCGAGTGTTATCAGTCGTAGGGGTTTAGAAACCCCTAAAACGCCCCTTGATGTAAGCTTCTGTCTATACTATTGAGGGTGAAAATGAGGGTGGAGAATATTACATTATATTATACACTTCGTCATCGTCTTGTGGTGTGTTTTCAATCACTTGCCGAGTGAATAATATCATACACGATCGACATTGCTAAGCTGTGTCGGTAAGTCTTTTCGATGAAAACACACTGTATTCATATTACTTTAATATTATTTTTATCGCAACATTATACCTCACACCAATTCGGATCTTTGGTGTTCCGTCCGCGTTTATCCTTTTGTAATACACGTACGTATTTTTGGTAAAAAGAATTGTTATTATTATTATTATTTATTAATAAACACCAAACGGCAATTTTAAATATACAGATTAGGTGTTAGTTTAAGGATATTAAATGTTAATTATGATGAACAGTAACACAGAATAATTAAAAAAAAAGACATATACAACTCAATACTTATAAAATGGTGATAAATAACGTAAGTAATTCTATGGTAATATAGTACAGTAAGTCAATAAATTATAAATTTAATTACATATTAAAATCAAAATGAAGATTATTTAAGTGGCGAAGCATCATTCTATGATGATTATTCTACGTAAGGGGTGATTTTGACCGTAAGATGTATTATGGGTTGGTGGAACTTGAAAGAGAGAGTGGTTTCTGGAGTAGAAGGAAGGGATACGAAAACATACTCTTGAAAGGAGATTGTTATAAAAATATTTGTTTTAATCAGCCACTTATTAACTCAGAACATGAAAAAAAAATGTTTGATGATAATATATTTTCTCGTATTCGAAATTTCCTTTTACCAAAATATTTTTCATTTCATAGTATAAAATAATTTCATAGGATAAAAAAAAAAAAGGTTTTGTAGGAATTTTTGTCAAATTTTGGAGAAAATATAGTGATTTTTGGATAGTGACCTCTCTTATTATATAAACGAAAAGTTTTATTGTTTTATTTTCTTTTAATTCAACATTTTCACCAAGAGTATCCCACAGGAGATTCGAAGAATACTTTTTGTGCAAAGGATATCGGTTTTTCATTATTCGAAACGTCAAAAAAAAAAAAAATAAAAATAAAAATAAAAATACTAATCCAAGTTTATTCATTTTCGCGGCCAAAAAAAAAATGTGGGGGAGGAGAAACACGCTTAATGGACTATACTCCTGTGTACATAATATAATGTTAAGTATTAAATAATATTTATTATTATTATAATTTCGCAACGTTTCCTTTTCGAGATCCGGATAAGAACACTTTCGTGTGTTCCTGTACCCGTCTCTTATAACGTCTTTGACGTTTTCGGTCCATCGGTCCAACGACAATAGCGCGGGAGGTGGGGGGGGGTGGGCGTGTGGGGGGTTATTAATCTCGTATACACAAGTCCATATTATTATACATATTATTATAATAGTCGTCGTCGCGCGCAGCGGCAGCTGATGCCGAACTCGCGTGTGTTGTGAACACGTGTGTAGGGAGAGATATCGGATTTTCGAAAAAATCAGAACGTGCGTGTGTGTGTCTGTCCTCCGAAACATCGCACCAGCAGCAGCAGCAGCTGTTGGTTGCTCCTTGTCACTGGGTGTTTGCCCGTCGATAAGATAAAACCACCGGTTTAGCACACGCGGGGGCCACCAACAAATTATTATCACTATCCACGACCCGTAACAATAATAATATATGTAATAATAATAATAATAATAATATATGATTATTATGTTTGTGCGTCGCCCCAGAAGCCGTTTCGATAACGAGCAACACAAGAGCAACGAGCAACACGTCGTCGTCGTGATCAACACGTGTTCACGGGAAAAGGACCACCCACCAGTGATAATGTTGTGTTAAATAGCAGGAAAAAAAAAAATGTCGGAAAAACGCGTACTAGCTCATACAACAATTATTATAATTTATGTGTAATATATTATTTTTTTGTCTATATTAATTAATATCGCGTGCTCGTCATTCGCGTCGTGTCGAAAACCGGACGGGCCAGCAGCAGCAGCAGCCTAGTTTTTTTTCTGTGATTTTCGTTTCATGATTTTTTTTTTTTTTTTTTTTTTAGAATAACACACTTTTTTTCGGAAAAGTCAATTTTATCCGAAAGTTTCGACCAGCGACTTTTCGAATCGGAATTATTCGGATCTAGATGTTACTTGAAAAACAATCATTTTTTCACAAAATTCTCATTAGATTTTTTCCAAAATTTGATAAAATCGCCTTTAAAAAATTTTTTTTTTCTATCCAAACTATATGAAAACATGAATGTTGATGGAAAACAATATGTCTGTATTTTTGCAAAGATGTTAATTTTTATTAATTTTCTTCCTGTAAACACTTTTTCGTACGGAAATACTTGCCCAAAAGTTTTGACCAGTGACATTTGAATCGATGACATTCGCCTCTATTTCCAATATATATTCTGAATATTAATTTTTGAGCTATGATAAATAAATTTTAAACGCATCATTTTCCATTTTCGGATTTCAATAATGGCGTACTAGATGCCGTAGTTGAAGTTATTTTTGATTATATAAATTACAAATAATTTTTTGTTGAGTAATCTTTTTACAATAAATGTATTGCGTTCTTTTTAAAGCTATTCTGTGTAATACACATATATATATATATATATTTTTTTTTTTTAATAACCAATTCGAAATATGTTTAAAAATTATTTTCTTTGTCATGAGTGAACAAATAAACAATGCTCGACTTTGTTAATTAAAGTATGGTATAAGTTTTAATCATGAACTGAACAATTAATATTGCAATTTTTATTTTAATCGGTTCGTCTGTAAATAGATTTCAGTACATATTTTATTTGAAAATCTTACTCGAGTAAATTTAGGATTTACAAAATGTATGTTTAGGACAACAAATTAAAAAATTAGAACTTTGGGTAAAAAAAAAAAATGTTAATACTTCAGAAAGAAAGCAAGAAGCATATTATTTTACCATAACGATAAACATATAAATGTGTATTTTAAACATAACGTGTACTGTCCGTCTCGAGTCTATAATGCGGGGAGGAAAATATTGCTGTTTTTTTCATATAGTTTATATTTTGGACTGAATTAGGTGCTGATTCGGGTTATGGATTTATGAATTTCAATTCTTTGAAATCGAAAAGAAAAAATGTCCAATACTAAAAGGAGGAAAATAATTGAATTGATGAACACTGCCACTACTTTCGTATTATGTGTTTTTTTTATTTTATCGCGATGGGGTTAGTGCAGGATTTTCGGGGCGGAAACTTGCGAATAGTGTTCCACGAAAAAAGGCGACCGACCACCCGGCCTTGACATTACCGGAGTAGCTGAGTATGATAATATAATACTAAATAATTATTATTCGCGCGATATTGTTATCACTAGCAAAAAAAAAATAAATAAATAATAATAATAATAATAATAATAATAGAAACCATAAAATTATATTCACATTATAATATTATGAGTCATTGATTATGACTCGATCAGTCACTTTATTCCGCTTTAATATTCCGTCGTACATTAAATTTGTGTTTTGCTGTGTATGGTAAAATTATTATTATTATGTTATATCGTTATCGAATCGTTTTCAGTATTTTTGTCGTTTTTTATTATAAGAGTGTAAAAATTTAAATCGGAAAAATAATAAAAAAAGAAAAAACCGCGTAGTATGACTCACCTGATTATGAAGGGGATTCAGCGAATCGGCTCTGGTGACGACTGCCAACGATAAACGCGTTTGTTTAATTCAAAACGTTCTCGTTTATAAATTATTACCGAAATTAATGAGTTACAGTAAATCCCGTTTCAGTAAGTCTTTCTTTCTTCATCTCACTTTCTCTCTCTCTTTCTCTTTCTCAGAACATTCATCCGCTAATCAACTGTATATCAACATGTCAGTGCGACGAAAAATATTGTTCGACAAAAAAATAAATTTAGATTTATAAGAATGGAATAACTATAAAAAAAATAAAAAATAAAGCCGGACATACTTCGCACGACGGGTGTTCTTCGCACGACGGATGGTATTCTCTTGACGGGCGTATTAAATTTTAAAGAAACGATAAATCATTTCTTCAGTAAAACGATTCTGAACGAAGGAAGTTAATAATATAAGAAAAAAAAAAAATATTCGAAAAATGTCCAAAATTTTTTTTCACATTTTCAAAA
>JAIPRM010007155.1:0-17551 GCA_025469315.1 Stegophylla sp. TES_Ste_2020 | reverse complement strand
ATTTGACAAAAACGACTCGGAAACCATCATTTTTTGATCCGAACCATATGAAAATTTAAACATAGATAGAAAATCATATAAGAAAGATTTTGGCGCAAGAAAATTTTGAAAATGTGAAAAAAAAAAAATTTTGGACATTTTTCTAACATTTTTTTTCTCATTTATTTTTTATTTTATTAACTTTCCTCGTTCAGAATCGTTTTATTGAAGAAATAATGCGTTTATATTTTTATCCAAATTTTTCCCCGAGTTTATCTACCACTCTTAATTTAATATCATAATATATATATTATAATTAATATTATTATGTTTTCATTTCAACAACACGCGGCGAATTTATGTTTTGTGTTGGCTCACAGTTTTGTCGGTCCCGTGTATTTTTAAGGGCTAAAGAATGTGTACAGTGTACATAAATAATTGACATAGTTTTTCTTTTTTTTTTTGTTATTTCGATAAGTATTTTTGCGTCTGTCAGACATAACGTAGTATAACAGCAATTAAAACGTGATGTATTTCAGTCGAGATTGAGCTCGAGCTTAAACATAGAAATTTCTACTCATGGTCCGAATAAAATTCTACGCGTATAAATCACAGGGTTACTAAATCAATTAATTAAAAACATAACGAGCACAAATGTGTTGACTAGTTTATCGAGCCACCGGTCATTAATTTTAGGATTCTTGTGTTACGCGCACTGGTATATAATATCTGGAATGTTTGATTTTAAGTGCACATTGCAAATCCTAAAAATGCTCGTTTCCTAATAGCTGAATAAAATTTAATTCACAGGATAAATCAATGAAAAAAAAAAAAAAAAACAATAATAAACTCTTTAGTTTTTATTTTAAAGAACGTTTTTATAATATTATAAACGTTAAAAATGCATTCCTTAGGGTTTTGGATAGTTTAAGTTGGTAATAAATATTTTGTAAGCATATTATTTTGAGAGACAAAAGTAAATACATTGAGGGAGGATTAATAATTATAACTGTCCTATCAAATTTCTCCTCATTTTTAGGGGCAAAAGTAAATTTTGGGACCACCAAAATTTTAGGTATAAATAATTGGTTGGGTAGTTATGGTTAAAATAAATATTACAGTCCCACAAACAAAATTTGTTTGCGCCGCCACTGCTGGGGCGTACACTGGGGTGGATATATTATGTTATAACATTTTTATAATAAAATGAAAAAAAAAAAAAAACAGGGAAAACATTTTGGGTTTGAGAAACTGTTTTGATAATTTTTACATTTTGACACGTTGATAGCTTATTAAGGTATTACTTTTATCTAAATCTGGATTCAATACTGGCCCTAGATTTTTCTAGTTGTCACGAAGATACCTCTGTCTTAATGTCATCCTCCCGAGTTATTATTTGATCTCCAAGTATTTTAACTGTCATGAATTCAGATAATATTCTTTAAGTATATGTATCTTTCTTATTCAACGTGCTCAGGTTCGTAACTTTCAATTTTGTAACGTTAATAATTTGTTTTGCAGAAAAAATGACACAGAAGAAAAGCAAAAGAAACCGTGAACGATATAACGTATAAAATATTAGGTATATTTTAACAAAATCAGTGTTATTTTTTTTTTTGTTTTTTAAATTTGTGGTTTCGTAATGCTTGGTAAATTCAAAATACAGTGCTTTTTGGATTGACAATAATCGTTTCGTTTAATTTAACGTGAAACTTTTGATTTAATATCAGCTGTTCTTCATAAATTCATGTTTTCTGTTTATTAATTCCTGATCAAAGGTTGCTTTCTTCGGAAAATACAAACTCATCAAAAACAACTAATTAGTAATATTATAATATAGGCGTGCGGACCAGTGGAGTTTATCAACAAATCCTTGACTTGTTAGTTACACTGCGTTTTTACCCACTTTATGTTTTAGTTCCGTTGTCATAATAAACGCGTTATAATATAAAAGTAAACCGAAAAGTACACAAGACGAGAGTGCCGAAATTATATTGAAATTGTTCATATAGTTATGATCGCATAAAAGTACGCGAAAAGTACACCGAACGTAGCACGGGACGACAGGAGTGCTTTGGTTGCATCTAAGACTTCGGTAGGTTGTTGAAAATTTTTATTCTACAGTGGAAAACAAACGAAAATAAAATAAAAGTAGTGATTTTAATGTAAACGGAATAAAATAAATAAATAGCAGTTACTCGCAAATAATGAGCAGTCACTTTGTATATATTTTAATTAGATTTATAAATACGATGTTTTTCTTTCCGGATGGAAGAGCGAGAGGTATCGCATCTGTTACATTGAAAGAGTAAAAAGCCGGTGTACTTCTCACCGTGGGTATTCAACGCTCCTCGGGCGAAATACTCTCGATAGGCGAAGTGTTGAATTTAAAAAAAAAAAAACGATAAATCAATAAAACTATTCCGAGTGGAGCTTACCTTAGTACTTAATAATAATTGTTGTCAGTTTTTATAAAAATAAAAATAAAAGTATATAAATAGGTGGATTTTTTTCACATATTATTATTATTTTTTTTTCAATATTATTGTTTATCTATATTTAAATTTTCAAAAAGTTTTAATTGAAAAAAGATTTTAAAAGTTTTTTTTTGTCAAATTTTGGGTACCTTTTCCAAATTTTGGAAAAATCGGAAAAACATTTTTTTCAGAAAATTGGTAAGTATGCAAATTCTGAAAATTGCTTGGCAAATTTTAGCAAATAATTTGCAAAATTTTGGTGTAAGTTTTTAAGTGTCTAGTACAATGTGGTGGTGCCAACTTCACGCACGTCAGCTGATGAATGGCAACAAGTAGATGAAAAGTTTATATAAAATTACAGGTATTGGCGAATACATAGGTTGCAACCACATCAAATACGAAATCCAAGTGTGCCGAATGAGTGACGTTTTTAACAATCACAAGGGATAGTTTCTTTAAACGTTGAAGTTTAGACTATAATATATTATTCATTTCATTATCATTACGTATTAATAAAATTGAGGCTATCGTAACGAATACATTTTTTTTTTTTTTAAATTTAATCAGCATATTTTTCTAGATTAGGTACTATGTACATAAAAATTTTATTTCTATGACGTAATACAATTTAGCGTCAGTCAATAATAAACATACACTATAAAGCGTGGCTTAACCATACGTCTTATAACAAGTGATCGGTGCAGTAACCACTGCGCTTTGATGCGTGGAAAAGGTTACTCAAAACTTTTCGGTCATTCGAAAATCAGTTGCTCAAAAGTTTTAATTAGGTACCCCCGTCTGTTGAGTTGTAATTCCAGCAACGATGCTCGGTTACTTGATCCCCCGAGCACACATAAAAGCACACATACATACTCGTATAAAGAAACTCTATAATGACTTTTCTAATAGTGTCACACGAGTGGCTATTAAATTTGATTTCTATCATATCATGTAGATGTGAAAACGGTGAAATTCGATTTTTTTTATCGCATGGTCAATTTACTCGGATTCACGTTAAAATGTCACTCACATTAATTGCCATAATGACGTTTTTAATTAAGTATTTTCCGCCATAAATTCATTAAACATAACACGACTTTAAGAATGAAAATTAAAAAAAAAAAATGTATTATATTATGCTAGTATACGTCATGAACAAATAGGTAGCTAATTAAAATTCAAACATTCAATTTTCTAATGTACGAGTAGTTTTAATCTTGTAAATTCCTCTTATTTAATTAATATGGTAACAACGCAGTCGCATTTTATTCGTCATCGACCCAACATTATAGAAAAATCTGCACCAGTGAACCTACACATCTGTGCAAATGTATTTTTATTCGTTTTTCTACAATTCCCGGTCACCCGGAGGGATGTCGATCCCCTAAAACCCTGCCCATTGTGTACACGCCTGGGTAGCTATAAACGAGTGGAAATTTTCGCGGGTGTTTTCGTAGATCCCGCGACCGATACACCACGGATAGTATTATATACGACTCGGCGGGCGATTCAGGCGATGATCGATCACGAGCTGTCGACGTCGTCGTCCGAGTGCGTGCGCGCGTCAGGGTAAGCTTAGGTAGGTACCGACCGATGTTGTACTCTGTGTTCAGGAGCTACGACGACGGTCAC
Organism: Stegophylla sp. TES_Ste_2020; assembly: GCA_025469315.1. Taxonomy (NCBI): domain Eukaryota; kingdom Metazoa; phylum Arthropoda; class Insecta; order Hemiptera; family Aphididae; genus Stegophylla; species Stegophylla sp. TES_Ste_2020. The sequence goes on along the minus strand of JAIPRM010007155.1, from coordinate 13,463 downwards.
CGTTTATGTGTACCACCGGACTTCGACCGGAAGGCCGATCGCTAATGATACACACAGCAGCTGAACGTTAAGCCGCTTATAGTCGAACCCGATTTCCCCGCCGCCGTAATCGCCTCTCCTCCATCCCCTTGCCCCCCCCCACCCCCAGCCGCTGTAGTCGTGACCGCAGCCCGCGAAACGCGATTAAGATGCTACGGGGACGGACAACGAAAAGCGCGTATGGTCAGAAATAATAATAATAGAAATAATAATAATAATGGGAATAACAATTAGAGGACAACGCTCCACCGGCGCCACTCGTCGGAACGAGGCGGAAATGTCGTGTGCGTGAACGGTGAAGCTTTTTCAATTAAATCGCGAAACGCACGTGCTCGTAGAGAGAGAGAGAGAGAGAGAGAGAAAAATGGTCTTTTAACGAAAATTTAATGCACATGCACGACAAAGACGTGATGATTAAATAACCCGCGAGCAGTGGTTACGCGCGACTCTCTTCGTATCCCCGGTATAACGAAATTCTATTCCAAGGAGGGATGAGGGTAGAAACCCCTTCGCTGGTTCAACAGAACTAAAACGAAATTCGAGAACTACCGAGTCTATGACTGAAAAAGACTTAATGGTGAGAAGAACTCTCTCGAAGAATAGTCATTTGGCGGCTAACTAAAAAATTGGAAGACATAAATTTTAAATTGCTGTAATATATTATTATATAATAGAATGCTTATTATAAATTAATCAACTCATCATTTATTATTTATCGATTAAACATATTGTTCAGTTTAAATATGAATACTATAATTAATAATGATTTATGGATATCTTCTTTAACATATTTTACTTGTAAAAAAAAAAAAAAAATGTTAGTCTCTTATCCTTGACAAATTTCTATGGTTAAAAGGGTCTCGTAATCGATTTCGTGCATATTTTAGATAATTAACTAAACATTTCGTCACCTAGTTTATTACAGTTTTGAAGTGTGGCCGTGTGACAAATGTTGAAACCTATATGTTTATTCTGACGCTCTGAACATTTTGAATGGCAGGGGATGTAATTTTGTTTTGTTTGGAATGCATAACATTTTCTAAGCCCCCGGTTGAAGTCTTATGCTCCGGTAAATTGTAAGGAACTCGAGTTGAATCTCATTCACAAAAAAAAAAAAAAAATTGAAAAACGCTCGAGCACGTGAATATCATTGAACGTACACGAAATTCAATGTCGATATTTATTACTACCACGACGGTGCATATTATTTATTGTGAATAGGCGCATACGATGATATATAAATGTCTAAAATATTATTTGCCCGTCGTCACCAAATCGGTATAACCGGTAAATGGGTCAAGTGCTTGTAGTTTAAAATAAAAAAAATAAATAGAATTCACATAAAAAAAAAAAAAAAAAAAAACCGATACCTACTCATATTTTATACGCTCAAAATAATAAGCAGCTATAAATAATGTTGTCCCAATATTTCAATTTACGCTTCGAAATCTTTACCAGTGATTTACAGGTGTCCTTATTCCCGTTTACAAATTACCGTAACTATAAATTACGTATTACACTTGAACTTGACACACACACACACACTGTCGCTTCTTACTTCTTTTCCCTCCCCCCCCCGCCACTAAAAATAATTTTTCCGAAAAGAATGAAAGTATCCGCTCTCTGCTGCGTATGCTATGGCGAGGCAATGACAATATACTATCAAATTTCTCATCGATTCACGAGGTATAATTTTCCGCTGTTACACTTTTATTTCCACATTATTCACACAAATAAAATTATGTTATTATATTGTATAATCATGCATTTTTTCGTATAGAAAAACTTGTCCAAAAGTTTCGATCAGTAACTCTATAAATCAGATTTGTCAATGATTATTTCAAAAACGCGGAAAACGTCAAAAAATTGATAAAAAAAAGTAAAATGTGCTATTACGGGAATTTTTATAAAATTTAAAATTGTTTTTTTAACGTAAAATCAAAAATAATGTAGCTAGAAACTTGAAATTTTAATCAACTACTAAAAATAGTCACTTAAACACTTCATAAAAATTTCAAAAACATTTTAATCGAATTTGAGTTAAGTATAGCGTTTTGAAAATTTGGAAATTTCTCATTTCTTGTAAGTTTTTATTTCATAAACTTTTTAATCCGTGATATTTACATTTGAAAATACGATATGACCTCACTCACATATATATTTCTAACTGATCTAAAAAAATTTCAAAAATCGTAAGTCAACTTTTTTCTCTATAACCGTTTGATTAGAATTTTAACGAAGTTCATTAGTTTTACCTAAAGTTACAAACTTTAACGTACATAAAAGAAAATTGGATTATTTTTGGATAATTTTAATGCAAATATTTTGGTGCAATAAAATTTCTTACGGACGAATAATCAAGCACTTTATGAGGATTTAATTGGAAAAAAATTCGGAGAAAAATACGAACAATATTATTATGATATATTTCTAGTGTACGAATCCTCAAAAAGATTGATAATTTTTTATTGTCATCATATACGTATTTTTCGACGTAGAGTACGATAGTGTGATACTGCCCCGGTCAATTTCACCCCTTCTTCGACGCATCTAAAAGTTGTTGATTTATATTAGTTTAAGTTCAAATTTAACCTAGGTCATTTCTTGATAAACAAAATGGGAGGGTGTTCGATCATAAATTTAAAACAATAAGACTAATAAAAGCCCTGTATACCAGCGATTTTTAAACCGGATGTCACCAATGAATTTTTTTAAGGGTGGCGAATATATTAAATACTTATTGTTTATCTGTTATAGTCATCACTATAATCATTGTCGAGAACTATATAGTTAACAAAAAAAATTTGAGGTTGTTAACAAAAACGGACATTAGTATTTATCGAGTATTTATTATTTCAATAATTTTTTTAATACAACAATAATTATCATAATAATTTTACGCTACTTTTTTAATGTCATTATAATAAAAAAGGTCGTTGAAAATAATGACAACATCATTGCCCCTATACCGTATCCATTGATAGAACAATATTTATCCCTCTAATGCCACAGGATAAACGAGTTAACGGCAATAATATTATACTCTTTAAAGTGACGATATCAAAAACCAAAATATGTAAATTCGGAAATCACATAGATCGTTTGATAATTATTGTTCGGAAAACATCTATCTCGGTACCGGAGGAAACTCGGAATCGGATTGGAATAGAACGAAAATTACAAATCAAAAGTTCCGCGTAAAATCAACGCTGCGGTTTCGTCCGAAACATTTGCATATATATTAAAAGAGTATAACGTCCGGCTTTAGCGCTTTTCTATATTACGTATCATTATCCTCTATTTCGTTTCGGCGGTGCACTTTTGCACGCGCCGGGGGATGTTGTCGTTTTAAAAATAATAATAATCGGAACACAACAAACAATGTGACGACGAGACATTGGAAAAACCTCGTTGAAATCTTGATGATAAAATCCGCTGCGTTCGCTGTGCGCGTTGTGTTTCGCGCGCGTTTCACCGAAAACAAAATGAGAAACTAAAAACTCAAGAGATTCGTAAAGTCGAACGGCAGACGTTCGCGGTGAGATGTCGTTTTATACGAGAGTTTTGTGTAACTTTTTGAGCTTTGTAATACCGCGCGCGCGCGCGGAAAGCGAACCGATCGAAAAGCACATCACACGGCCACAAAGGACGCATACATGCATACTCACATTCGATCATTATTATTATAAATCCAATATAGCACCGTTGTTGTTCCGTTCCGGAATAACGATATTCTACAGGGTGATTTTTTTTTAAGCGTGCTCACCCCCGTTTTTGGCCGTAAAAATTCAAAATTTGGGGTTTTTTTTTCATCCGGAATGTTCAAGTTACTATAAAACCAATATTTTCCATAACCCGTTTTTTTCATGTCACCTTAAGGGTGTCCTGTGGGGAGATACCAACTTTCTTTTTTCAAATGGCTACCCCCTATTTTAATCACGGAATTATATTCGGGTTATTTTTCTGCGAATTTTGACGTATTGAAATTAAAATTTAAACCAGTAGTTTTTGAATTATTCAAATTTAAATACTAAGGAAAATTGTCACTTGGGCACATATTATTTTAATTTATTCTTAATAGGTAAATATGAGATAAGACGACCTGACTAATTAATATTTTGTAAATGTATAATTTAATCTCGTACACACAACACATGATATCTGTGAACATTTTGACTAATTATTTCTGATTAAAGGTTAATTGAGTAGATTCATAATAATTACGAACTACGTACGTAACTAAATAATATGTGCCCAAGTGACAATTTTCCTTAATATTTTAATTTGAATTAAAATAGGGGGTAGCCATTTGAAAAGAGAAAGTTTGTATCTCCCCACAGGACACCCTTGAGGTGACATGAAAAAAATGAGTTATGGAAAATATTGGTTTTACAGTAACTTGAACATTCCGGAAAAAAAAATTATCCCAAAATTTATATTTTTACAGCCAAAAATGGGGGTGAGCACGCTTAAAAAATCACCCTGTATATTATTATTTGTTGTAACGTGTGATGATAATTCACCCGTACGTATATATTATCGCCGTATTCATAAATCTTTTTAAGTAAAATGAGTTGCTTCGCTTTCGTTTCGCACGGCACAGTGAGTTTAGTGCGGCAATTTGTCGTTATAACAACATATTATAATAATCATAATATAATAATATTAAACCGGTGGAATTACTCAATTTAGTCATTAGTCCTAGACTCGGAAGCTATAGTACTAAAAAAATTAATTTTTAGTTCTTTAAAATTAACTTAAAAATCCAAAATATGTGCTATAAATAGCGTGAAAAATAAAAAGCCAGACATACACAATACACGAAGTGTATTCTTCGTTCCTCGGGCGAAAAGCTCTTGGTGGTTGTATTGCATTTTAAAGAAACTATTAATAATTTATTCAAAATAGTAATTTTTGTGAATCTGATTTTCAGAAAAATATTGGTGCTTAATCAATCTCTAACAAAAGTTAATCCATTCATTTTCTAAGATAGTACTTGGAGTTTAAATCCTAAGACTCTAATTCTATTGCGTTTAAAAAATCGAAGGGAAAAAATGCTTATTAATAAAAAAAAATTCGAAAAAGGAAATCAACACAGTAAAATTTTTGAATAGCGTCAACTTTAAAACGAAAAAATACTCATATAATTTTTCAATGCGACATTTTTCATAAACTCTTATTTCGTTATAGATGATTCTTTTTTATCACCGCCGGTTATTAATTTTATTACAGTCGGATTTATAACCAAATCGTTTTTATTGACGTTTTAGATTAGTCGGAACAAATATGCTATAAACACAACACTTAAGAGATAGTAAACATTATGTTTGTTTTGTAATGGAATTGAAAATAGTTCTAAGAGTATGTAATCCAATGGGGTTTCTTTTTTAAGGAGGGGGGGGTGAAGGCAAAAGCTTGCATGAAGTTTTACTTTACTAACGTTTCTAGATTCGTTCTTCAAGATGAGCCTCCAACATCTACATATATTTCTTAACATAGGTGTCCTCAATTTAACAAAATGTAGTTTATACTGATTTAATTTGTTTATAAAAAATATTTTATTAAGCACCAAAATGATTAACAGTTTTCGATTACATTAAAATTATAAATAAAAGATAAAAGAATATAGTTTAAAAGTTAATATTATTAATTATGATGACAAATCAGTAAACAATAATCAAGCATTAGGGTTTTATAATATAGTTCCTGCCTTTAAATAATAACAATAACACAGGATTATAGGTAAATTTATTTAGTTATAACTGAAATAATAAAATTATTGTTGTGCTTCTCGTATTATGTACTAATATGAATTAATAAATTAGATACTAATAATGAATTTATAAATTAGTATTGCGTATATTGAGAATATATGAAAAATCATGATCATTTTAATGTATGGGTACTATAATGTATTGGATACAAAAATAAGGAATACAATAAAAAATTGATATTTTAAAATAAAATTGTATATTATAGATAGGTTATAAACAACTATTTATTATTTATTATTTATTTTAACTATTTATTTATTTATAATTAAATCGAATATTTAAAATTTTTAAATGTAAGTTCTTTACACATTATTGGTTAGAGATTGGTCAAGCAGAATTTATTAAAATTCTAGAGAGGCTACAAATGATACAAATACTATTTCACGTTTTCAAAATTTTCTTTCAATAAAATATTTTTCATATTGTAGTCTATCTATATTTAAATTTTCATAAATTTTGAATTAAAAAAAGATATTTTTAAAGGCTTTTTGTCAAATTTTGGGGTAATTTTCCTAAATTTTAAGAAAACTATTGATCATTTCAAAAAATGGTCTTTAAAAAATACTACGCAAAGGAAAGTTATGATTCACAAAGTTGCTTGTTGAAACTTTTGGATAAGCATTTTTTCTATATAAAAAAGTATAAGTTGGCCCAAAGAATAATATTTTACAATAAAATAATACCTATGGTGCAAAGTGTAATGTATTTTTTTGTTTATTTGTTCTAAATTAATATATTATATAATTACTTTTACCGATGGATGTAAGAAAAAATTATCATCTTTTGTTATCAATTTTCGTCATGTACACAGAACACATCATCTTAACAATTAACTGTTAAGTATACCAGTATCAACATTAACATTATAATGCTTATGGAAAGTAGCAAAAATATCTATGTACCTACAAAAAATGATAATTTTTCAATTATTTGTTTGCAAAATCTCAATAAATAAATAAACAATACATTTATATTGTTTATGAAAATACCCTGACTACGTCACTGCTCAAGACGTATAGCATGGGCCACTCTGTATACAAAAATGGTAAATAAGTATTTTGAGAATAAGTGCATTGGACAAAGAGCTGCGATGGAACTTCATATGCCACTTTATAGGTGTTACCTTTGCGTAGGCTTATAATAATATACTAAGCCTATTCATGTCTATTTTTTTTATAAACGCCAGTTTTTTAGACATTACAATACAATATTATACTCACGTCTTAATGGCACACCTATCATAAATGCACCAGATAAAACGAAATGTGTAGTTATGTGTAATCCCACATAGGTTTTATACAATATAATCTTTGCAGACTTGGTAGATAAGTTACTTTTACGTCGTCGCCGTATTCTGTGGTTTTTTATACGCTACTCAGACACTATAATAAATTTGTGGTCTATAGGTTTATACTGTAATGCTACTTGTAGTCTACAAATATTAAGGTGAAAATAATATTACTTATTCAAAGTGTATATAGTATTCATCGCGTAAAATTTATTTTTACAAAACCAAAAGTTTCGACAAGTAACATTATGAATCTGAATTTGCCTCTAGATAGGACTTTAGAGAGATCGTTTTTTGAAAATCTCAAAAATTTTTCCATATTTTTGGAAATTAAACAAAAACGCATAATTTTTTTTTTCAATTCCAAACTTTGTAAAAAATTTGAGTATACATTTGAGACGATAAAATTAATAATATTTTATCGCAAGAAAATTTTGAAAATATAAAAAATGGTAAAAGATTTTTTTTTCCAATACTTTTCTTCACATCGACAATTTTTTCCCCTTTTTCTCAATTGATAGTGGGGTATAAAATTGGTTGAATACAAAATACATTTTTTTGACATAATAATAAATTTTATAAATTTAAGTAAAATTTACTTATATAAACTGAAGTCTTGCTCAGAAATTATTTTAATGAAGAAATAATTTATTGTTGCTTAAAAATTTAACAAACTCGCCGTGGAACGTAGAATACACACATAGAACGAAATATGTTCGGATTTTTTTTTATTGTTATGTGTAAAAAAATGAATTATGTTTTCTTAAAGAGTGGCGAGTTTGGAAATGTATTATATATTAAATATATTATATATGAATTTTAGTCTTAATTGTAATGTGTTACATTGGATCAAATGACGTCATTATTTCAAACATTTATTTGTAAATAAATATTAATTTTTGGGTTTGAGAAATCACTCTAGTTACAAATATATGTATATAGGTTTTAATCAGTCAACTATTCCGTCATTCATGCAAAATAAACAGAGTTACAGATATTATACAGAGTTACAGCAATTATTCAATAATCAAATCACGAAAATGTATTCCGATTTTAGTTTTGGTACAAATTACAAATCATATTTTCTATAACTTAACCGTGGTGCAAAATATAAACCATAGGCGTGCGCACAGGGCGTGCCGAGCGTGTCTGGGCACTACCCGAAATTCGAAATTTAGAATTTTTTTTTTCTTATGCTTTATGGGTTAATTGTGTTGTAAGAAAAGGGTTGAACATTGAATTATCGAAGAATAATTTTATAAATACAAGGTTAAAATTCACGTTATTAGACTATGAATATACAACGTATAAACAACAACATACCATGTGTATGAAATGTACAGGTAATATAATGCGCAGGTCCGTATTTAGGGGAAGGCAAACTACAAAATCTTAGAGAGAATTTTAAAAGGAAGGAAAATTAAAAATGGAGTTTCTACTAAACATAAAAAAAAAACAGAAAACACAATAACTGACTAAGATATTTTACCCATAAGTTTAATTTGATACGATAAAATTGAAAATTTATCAACTAAATTTTGTTGTCTGTGAGATGAATAGCTTTATAAAAGGTAAAAATGATATCACCTATACTATAGGTCTTATAGTTATAAAACAGTTATAATTTGAATGATTAACAGTTTACTTTTAAAACCACATTTTTGTTTTATTCCTCGAAAAACTTTTTTGGTAAAATTTTACAAAACAACAATATTACAAATAGAATTTACTCTAATATCTATATGATACATAAGTTCATATTATAAAAACATTACTTTTAGGAGTTTTAACTATTTTTTGAGGATATGTAAGCCTCCTACAGTATTCCATGTATTACTTTTTGACAATTTTAATTTAAATAATAATATTATTATAGAAAATTTAATTAGTGCACGCCCCGAACTTAAAGTCTGCGCACGCCTATGATACAAACATATATTTTTTTTTGGTGCAAATTACGAGAAACCCGTCCCGCGCACGTAATACGTTCAAAGCATTTGTGCTTTTGAAAATATACGCGTAATATTATTCCGATTTAGATTCGAAGGCAAAAGTCTTGATTAGACAATTAAATTATTGGTGTATTACCTCGGAGTCTTTGATATTCGAGCATTAAAGTTTATACAATATATTATAACAGACGTTTTACAACCGTGGTGGTCTACCGATTATGGGCATTGAATTTATACTATTGCGAGCGTGTAAACATTGTGTTGTTGCAACAATTACCAGTAATAAGCGCGCGTAATATTATTATATTATGATTAAATATCGTTCGTGTGCGTGTGTGATAAATGACGATGAAACGACAGTTTTCGAGACACGAGAAGAGGCCGCGCGCGCGAGTTTCAAGGTTGAAATGCGTAGGGGGAGTATATAATAATATTATTGTTATTTGTTATTATAGGTATTAATAATACACGTTGCCCGACGAGATGTCCGTGAGTGAGCTGGTGTGCACTGGAAACTAACGCGGATAGAATAAAATGCACACAAGTCTAATTATTAATGGATAAAAATGGAAAGTAGAAAACCCAAAATTGGGGCCCGAATGCTAAGACCGCATCCTTTTTTCATTTTATTAAAATGATTTTTTCAAACAGCGTTTTCCCTACGAATTTATTGGCATTTCCTCAATAGAAGCGTAATAGAATTATTGGTATAGTACAGTGGTTCCCAATTGGTGGTAGTTCTTAGGTCGATGTGAGGGGCCTGCGGTTTTGTTTGTCAGGATAAAACCAGCTATTTATATTGTATTTTTTATTTTTTTGAGAAAAATAATATGTGTATTCACATTATTACAAACAGGTGTGTTTATTGAAATAAATCATAAATAGAATATATTTCTAAATTTTCATGTTTGAATTAAGTTGAAACATATTATTAGACATGTATAGAAAGCAGGGATTTCCTCAAGAATATTCATAGAAGGGGGTCTCTGGTCATATCCAAAATATCCATGGTGCGAAGATGTCCGGCTTTTTATAAGTGTAATAAAATAATAATAATAATAATAATAATAATAATAATAAAATTTTTTTTATGTTAAGTGAGAGATTGGAATTAGAATATTGGGGAATAAGTATGGTGTAGACCAGGGGTTCCCAACCTTAATATCCCTGAGTACCACTAGACATTTGTATAATCAATACGCGTACTACCTTGATTCTAAAACTTAATTAGGAGAATTAAATTTTTTTTGAATATATATTATAGACTCTGAGTGGAGCGAAAAAGCTAATGTTTTTATAAGCACGTCCATTTATTTATTTTTTTTGTAATCACTATTTTCATATAGATACTTGTCCAAAAGTTTCAACATGGTATTTTAAAAAAGTTATTTTTCAATAGCTTTTCTAAAATTTTGTAAAAAATTGCCAAAATTTGACAAAACGCCATTAAAACTTTTTTTTATATACATAAATTTTATGAAAATTAAAATATAGATTGATTTTGGTGAAAGTAAATGTTTAGTATGTAGAAAAAAAAATGTTTTGATTTTTTTTCTCTTCAACATATTTTTCTTATTTTTTTATAGTAGGATATATGACTGGCAGAGTAAAAATAAAGTTATTTTTTGTAATGATAGTAGATGAATCATAATTTTCAAGTAAAATTTTCTTGTTTAAATTGAAGCTCTGCTCAGTCTCATTTTACTGTAGAAATCATTATTTACTGTTTCTTCAAAATTTAACATACCCACCACGTTCCACCAGAAAAGCTAAGAATTGTGCGAATTATATCCTATTTTTTTAATAACGTATTCCGAAATACTATGAATTTCGGCATAATTCGTTTTTTTTTTTTTTTTTAATATTAATTTATTAATATTTTTATTATTCCGATATTCATGAAAATAATAAAATGTCTTCGCGTACCACCTACGCGAGCTTTTCGGGGGTACCACTAGTAGTGGTACGCGTGCCACGCACGGGTTGGGAACCCCTGGGATAGACCGTTCATGTTACTCTTCTAATAATAATTTTTTTTTTTTTTATAAATTTTTGGGTGGCAAAACGATTTCGCCTTTTGGCGGCAGTTTAGCTTAATGTGGGCTTAAAACGGTGTGTGGGGGGGGGAGGCGCACCGGCACCGGCGATGCACATTTCGGCGAGCGCATGACCGGTGTGACGGCGGCGGCGGTGTTTCTCTCTCGGCGCGCGCGGACCACCACCACCTGTCGCTGGTATTACCATCGCCGCGCCGCCGCCGCCGCCGCCGCCGACGACGACGACGATTGCTCACCGGCCGCCGACACACGACGCCGCCGCCGCGACACGGCATAACATTCGCCCGCGCGACGCTAAAGATAATAATTGTCGCGCGTCGCCGCCGCCGACCAGTCTCTCTCCGCGCCAACCAGCAAGCGCGTGTTTCGCGGTACGTCAGTCTGCGTGTGTATGCGCGCGCGTATACGCGTCAGTCCGTGTCTGTGTGCGTGCGCGTTCGTGTTCGTGTGTGTGTGTGTGTGTGTGTGTGTGTGTGTGTGCATGAAGTTGGGGACGGCACGCGTGTCGACGACGAAAAACACTTTGGAAAACCGATAAATCGCGCATGTTATTCGTTTTTTAATATTTTTTTTTCGTTATTTTATTTTGGGCGAAATTTTTTCTTCTGTTCATACGGGTATTATCAAAATATATAATAATAATATTCTTACGTCGTTTGACGCGTGACGGATGTGACGTGTGTGGGAAATACGAGTGAGGAAAGAAAAAATCCTCACGTGTTCACCGCCGGCAGTTTTTCTTCTGTTATTATTATTAATTAACACATTAACACAAACAAACCGTTTTAATTTTTTCTTATTATTATTATTATTATTATTATTTTTATTATTATTACCTTCGTGGCCGATACTGCCGGCAGCAACGGCAGTTTTCACTCATACTGCTACTCCGCCGCCGCCTACGAGTTTTTGTTTTTGTTTTGATTTGTTTTTTCTTTTTTTTTCTTGATACCGCGAGACGCACCTACTTAAATAATACACGACGCGTATATCTGCCTACCTACCCGCAGCCTATCTGCGGCCGCCGCGTCGCTTCAGGTAAGCCCTTCACTTTCCATCTCTCTTGATTTTTTTTTTTTTTTTGTGAATTCTCATTCACTACCGCCGAGAAGAGACTCGTGCAGTGTACGATGACGATAGTGACGAAAACACGCGTGTATTTCTTTTTTGTCCGTCCTTTTTTTCGAAATGTACGATAAATTTCGTATTCCCATAATCGGAGACGCTAATTATATTATAGATAGGTACACGTTTGAAGAAAAACTGTACAGAAACAATTTATAAAAATTATTTAATTAAAATAAATAACTAGTTTCAAAACGATATGTCCACCGATGTACTAAACGAGCGTGTATACATTTTACTGTAAATATAGATTTAGGTAATCTTATAATTATAATGGTTGCTAAAACTATTTGTCAAGATTTATCTCGTGACTTAAAATTATCGTACAAAAATATGTCACACAAATAATTACTTATGGCTTATAGTAACACATTTTATTTGTTTTTTGCTAATGATGTCAAAAGCGTATATTATAAAATATGTATGGCGTCCTTTGGGGAAGGCTAGGAGGGGCACTTGTCCTCCCCTGGAAAATATGTATTTTTTAAATTATGTGCCAATAATATGATTTTGATCTCACTGTAAAAAATATTGTTCTGTCGAAAATCGTCATCATTTAGAATTTTAATTTACACAATAATTTAATAATAACATTAAGCAATTTATGTGAAGTCTTTGTGTAATATGTAATAAACATTAAATACATTAACTACAAATAGAATTAAACGTTTTAGGTACTGAGTGGAGCAAAGAAGTTAATATTGTTTTGTAATAATGTTTGTTTATTTATTTATTATTTTATCAAAATACTTTTTCAACATGAAAAATACCTCGGACAAGTAGTATTGTCCAGTAGAAAATGTTGTTCTCAGATAATTTTTTAGAACTCTCAACGGGTTTTCTCTAAAAACGAGGAAAAACTACTCTAAATTTAAGTTGACTTTATGCATAGAAACTAGGTTTTATGAAATCAATTATTATTTATTACATATTATTCAATTTGTTGTTTTTACTATTCAATTTTAGATTCTGAACAAAGTGAAGAAGCTAGTGTTTTTACAATGATGTTTATTTATTTATTTTTTTCTGTTAACACTTTTTCGTATAGAAATACTTGTCCAAAAGTTTCGATCAATAACTTTTTGAAACCGGATTCGCCTCTAGTTTGTACTTTAGAGAGGTCATTTTTTGAATTTCTCAATTCTTCAATTTTTTTTTTGGAAAAAACTACCCAAAATTTGACAAAAACGACTCGGAAACCATCATTTTTTGATCCGAATTTTATGAA
>JAIPRM010007154.1:0-17551 GCA_025469315.1 Stegophylla sp. TES_Ste_2020 | reverse complement strand
TATAATAATTTTACATAAAATATTTTGGGATATTTTCACAAGAACACAGAGTATACGACATTAACCAGTAGATATACGGTATTTATTCAAAATAATCAGAAGGTATACGGCGTATACCACCGTATACCCTCCACTACGGCCCTGCTTGTTACTAATAAATTTTTTCCTCTCAAAATATTTGTCAATACCTTTCAGTAAACAAAGTGACTATAAAAAATAAAGGACTTACTTCGCATCTTGGGGTGTTTTTCGTTTCTCGGATGGGATATTCTTAGTGGATGTATTACATTTAAAAAAAACAATAAATCATTTCTTCAATAAAACGATTTTGAGCGGAACTTCAGTTAATATACAATAATAATGATAATAATAATTGTCGTTTTGGTTATATTTAACAAATGTAACGATAAAAAAACTTGCTATATTTTAACGGGCAATAACGCTGCGGCACCCTAAAGCAGCTAGAAGTACCTCTATAATCTGATAGACACGCATCGCCGCAACGTTGCAACTTTTATAATAATTTTGGACACCAAATATACGTAATTGTGTGTTTGTGTGTGCCAGGTAATAAATATGTTTATAAAAGTATCAAAAACAATAATAATCAGTTTTTATAAATTAATAAACCATTAACAAACCTTTTATTGGTATTTTGGTGTTCTAATGGGAATATTTGGGTTTTGAACTAGGTATTCATAAACTTCACATTTATTTTTCAATAATACAGTCGAATAAAATCCATTGTTTCTTCAAATATCCAGTTATAGTCCGATACTATTATTTAATAACAAAGTAATCCATGTCCATTTTTATTTATAGTCAATTATTGATAGTACCTAATTAATATTTAAAGTAAATTTTTTAATTTTTTGTTCGTAAAAAATTCTCCTCCATTAAAATATTAAAAAGCCGGACATACTTCGCACGATGGGGGTTCTTCGCACAATGGGTGGGATTCTCTTGATGGGTGTATTGAATTTTAAAGAAACGATAAATCATTTCTTCAATAAAACGAGTCTGAGCGAAGTTTCAAATACTATATAATAATAATAATTGGTGATAAGGTTATATTAATAAAATTATATTTAATAATGTTGAGTAGGTACAACATAATTTGTGTGCGTACTTTCGATTGTGCGTGTGCGTGCGTGCGTGTATGTTTGCGCACTGGCGCGTGATGTGTATAAGGTAATAAAAGTCTAAATAAAAATCAATTTTTTTAAATTAATAAATCGACAAACTCACAGTAATTAATTAATTAGAATTCTTGTCTCTTAACGGGAAAACCTGGGTTTTGAGCTGTTTATATAATTAACTTTATTTTCCGATAATAGTTACACCTACACCAAATAAAATTCATTAAATTTTTTCAAATGTCCATTAATAGTCATAATAACAAAATAATCCATGTATATTATTATTTATAGAAAATTATTTATAGTATTAATATGTATAGTAATTTTTCCGTAATTTTTCCGAATTTTTTTCAATCAAAACCTTGTGAAATTTTTAATTATTCATACATCAAAAATTTTCCTACTCTAAAATATCCTCAATGTAATTCTCCATCTATGTACCAAGTTTCATAAAGATCGGCTGAACCAATTATTTTTTATATGCGTTTAAGTGTGTAATTTTAAGTGAAACCAATGAATTCTGTCAAAATTTCTAATTTCAACAGTTATAAAACGAAAACTTGACTATCGTTTTTCGAGATTTTTCGAGTACTGTTAGAAATACATATGAATATGATTGTATTAAATTTTCAGCTCTTAATATCCATACATTAAAATTTTATAAATTAAAAACTAACAAAAAACGAGAAATTTCCGAAATTTTCAAAATGCCGTACTTACCCCAAAATTGGTCAAATATTTTTGAAAATTTTATGAGGTGTGCGCGTGACTAGTTTTAGTAGTTGGTGCAAGTTTCAACTTTCTAGCTTCATTATTTTGGAAGTTATGTCAAAAAAACAAAATCAAATTTACGAAAATACACGTTATGCCGTTTTTTGTCAATTTTTGGGTACTCTAGGTGTGCGCTTAAAATAAGTATTGAGAAATTGGAAAAATGACCTCCCAAAAGTACCATCTTGACAACATTTCCGTTCTATTGAGTTACTGATCGAAACTTTTGGACCAGTATTTCTAAACGAAAAAGTGTTTCCATACATACGAAAAAAAAAAAAAACACAGATTTGTAAAACCAATACATTCTTCGCTCCACTCAGAATCTAAAATGTAATTCTTCATCTATGTACCAAGTTTCACAAAGATCAACCGAATCAATTATTTTTTATATACGTTAACGTGTTTAAGTTTATTGAAAACTAATTAATTCTGTCAAAATGCTAATTTTGAACAGTTATAGAAAAAAACTTAACTTAAAATTTTCGAGATTTTTTTCAGTACTATTGATAATACATATGAATATATTTGTATTCAATTTTCAGGTCTTAATATCCATACAATAAAATTTTTATGAAATATAAATTTCAAAAAGCGGCTCTAATTAATTATTTTTACAAAAACATTAATTCGCTATAATATAATTAGTATCAATGTTTAAAATGTTGCCTCTGGTCAATCACGGTCGAATAAAGTGCAATAAATTTAGTTAACTGGGTAAGGTTACCGTCACATTCGGTAGTTTTGACTGGACCACTAGACCAGAGGTTCTCAATCTTTTTGAGGCTGCAACTTCCTATGTCACCAATATTTTAAGAGACCCTTTTATAATGATTATAGGAAAAAGTAATGTCAAATTATTATAATTATAATATTAAAATTTAAATAATGAATACTTAATAAATATAAACATATATATTTTTATCAGAAATTCCAAAATTTTGTTATGTGTATAATAATAACAAAAATAAATAGTTATTGACGACCCTAAAAAATTTGTTAGTGAACCCCAAAGGGATCGTAAGTCGCGACTACCAGTTTAAGAATCACTGCACTAAACTACAAGAACAGCGTTGAAAACACTTGAAATAGGTAGTAGGTATTTAATATAAAATTCGAAATTATTAAATTTTCAAAATAGAATAATTAGAAAACTATTGATGCGAGCGGTATACAGTGAATTGATCGCATATATTTGGTCCCGGTTAATATAGTCGCGAGTCAGATTGGTCGCAAATCACATTTGCGCGATACAAATTGATCGTAAAAAAAAATAAATTATGAATTTGATAAACTTGTACATTGTGACTCGTTATTTAATATAAGTTATGTTATTAAAAGATCTACATTTAATATAGATACCGTATTGTATAATGTACTTTTATAGTAAATACAGTAATACACCTATAATAACTGTAAGTTACTTACAAACCGGTTCTAATGATACGCTTTTAGATATACTTGTCATTACCAACTTTGAGTTGCCTGTTTATAATAATTATTTTTACAATTGACTTATCGCGATTTTAAGTGTATAGGAATTTCTAAGGACGGGAAAGTTATCAGGGTTCAAATTACCAACATTCGACTGCACGTACAGATCAAAAACTTTATGATTTTATGTTATACATTTTTTTTGGTTACATCAATCAATAAAATTTTGAAAATATCGAAATCGAACTTTTTGGTAGAATACTGCCAAATTTAAATACGCCGCCGTATCGAAATTTGAATGTACGCGCTCTTCGTTTGCGCGTCGGCGACGGTTGTCCCACAGCGTACCCGAACGACGAACCGGTAGACAATGTCGTCGCGTACCCTCGTCGTAATATTATAATATTGTTTATATTTTTTGTTGGCTGTTATGACCTTCAACCATATAAACTAAGTTTGGTTAACTAGTTTATAAACTACATATTATTAATTTATAATATGTATATATCATGGTCGATGGTGATGATTACGTGGCCGCCATCATCTTTGGTACTCTTAAATCGGACTGATAACGCGAACGACCCGCGCGTAAGCAGTAGCAGCTGATAATATTACCACCGAACAATAACATACAGGTATAATGTTTGTATTACCGAGTTTTTTTTGTTCAATCATTCCTTAAACAATGTAAAGCTTTGAGCGTTTCCGATTTCGTCGTCGTCATCGATTATTCCGGTCGCGGTTTTTTTGCGTCCGTTGTTGTTCATCGAAAACGTCTGCACGAAGCTACGACTCGTTTCACCATCACCGTTATCCACAGGTAAGGATTTAATATTGAGAGTTATTTTCGTGCGTTTGCTAGCATTGTAGAATTTAATATCCAAATGGTTACAAATATTTTAATAGGTAATGGTTCTTTTAAGTCTTGGTTAATGGTAATGATCAATATACGTATGTCTTGTGTGATTTTGTATAGTTAATTGTAAAAAAACTTCAATTAGGTACCTATAAGAGTAAATGGCTGTGAGATATATATTTTGTCTATAAGTAATACTTGTACCCGAGTCACTCGTATTTTAATTGTTATCATTTACATGTTACATGACAGAAATTTACATCCTTGGTCAGTAAAATGTTTGTGACTGTCTGGATATCAAATTTGACAATAACAACACTATGCTATGTTAGTCTCAGCTGTCTAGTACCATCATGATACCATACTGCCTATGTATTCCTCTTTTTATGTCTTTTAAACGCATCCATTAAGATTTATGTACCAAGGGCTATGATTTTGTACTACATAACATCCTATAAGTAACTGGGTTGTACGTTTACTGTGTATATGCGCTTACTCATTCAAGTGTTTTTATCCCTGTTTTTATTTTCATTTGATCATTGAGTAAGCCTGTCACGATAATAGTTTCAAAATAGGTACTATACAGATTTCTTCGACATTTATGAATATTATAACATTGTATATTTTGCATCTCTAATCTCTATTTATTTATTTTTAATTTTTTTTTGTTTAATTTTTTGTGACTGTTTTATGTACCAAGTCCTATGAGTAATACATGTATACAATAGTATATTGGAAAGTATCCAGCATGGATATATAACTGTATTAAGTAGTTACTTTCTAATTTTTTTAGATGAAAGAAATAAAAGTTAAAAATTGTTCATGATCAAAAATTATTTAATTTGTTTTCTTCTGTTATATGTGTTTTATTATAATTTGTTTTATCAATTCTACTTGAGGTCTAAGTTTTTACATGTGCTGTAATTTTTATTTGAAATAAGGTATTGTTTTTTTTTTTTTAACAGACAGATAATAAAAATAGCAAATAATTTAAAATAATATATCTACACAGTTATTTATATCAAATTCTTATGTACCTAATGTTATTTAAAAGTTTAGAAAAATAGTATTTTTTTCAATTCTATGATAAGTAATTAAAGTGTATGATTTTTCAAAGTTTTATTGGTACCTGTTGGTATTAGATATGTGCTCGGTTGCCATGAAAACAGTGCGAGCTGTGCCATGACACAAAGCCTCACGGCCTGTCAGCAAAAACAGATTATCGGATATTAACTTCATACATTTATTCTTGATGCATAATTCTAAAATCTAAATGCTTACTTAATAAGCCCCGCAAAATATTTTCGCACATAGCCCTGATACTTATTCACCAAGCCGGTTTACACCTACCTCATTATGTGAAAGGTATTATGTATAAAATAATAGTAAATACCTAATAAATAATAATGATAAGATTGATTGAATGAGTAATTTAATTGAGTAATCAAGTTGTGGAGCGGAGTGAGAAAAACATTCAGGGAGTTTTATTTTGGAAAAATGGTGTATACCTACCAAAAATATTTTTTGTCAATACTTCATTTCAGTGCCATTAAATATTATTGATCATAGGCGTAACTAGGTGAGGGCTTAGGGGAGCTAAGCCCCTTAAAACCACTCATAGCTCCTCCCAGATTTTTTGAAAATTGCTTAAGGTTAATGTACTTTGCGGGGCTAAATCAATAAATAAACATTTTAGCCCCCATTAAATATTTTGTTCTAATTACTCTAATGGGTGCTAGTGTAGCGTGCGCTCTACCAGCTTGTTTCTGGTGTAGCGTGCGCTCTACCAGCTTGTTGGTTAAGCGGCTCACGCAATTTGTGAGCCGCTTAGCATTACCCAAAAGACACCATGAGGAGGTGGGCACACATGCCTTTCAAAAATATTTATTATTTTTATTTTTTTCTTTCAAAAATATTAATATTTATTTATTCAAATTTAAATCACATCCACATAAAAGTTTCGTTTTAAGTAAAGTTAAGCTATTTACAATGGATGTAGCCCGCATATCTTCTAAAAAAAAAAATGAACAAATCTTGTTCATTTTTCCACCACATCTTCCTACAGTACTGATCTAAATGTGACTAATGTACGCCTCTCTTTTTCTTTAATATGGATATTTTTGCATCCAACCATGATCGTTCAACACCCTGTGTGTGTGCACCTGTTATAGGGTCAACATAATTTTCTTGATGATTAACTGGATACTACTTTGTGTTAATGCCTATTAACAAACTAAATTATTATCGACTATTGCAGACAAAATATAGGTAGATCACATGTAAGCGGTAGAGCGCACGCTAAACTAGGAATTATTGATATAATATTTTATGTTTGTAAAATTACAGAAATTATTCTAATTCTGTCAGAAGAGCATTTTCATAATATTTTTAGTGTTTATTGAATATACCAATATGTATAATAAGTTACCATCAAAATCATAAATTTAGGAATTTATGATAATTAATAACTTGTCAATAACATTATTTCTGATAAAAATTATGTAGTGTATAATGTTGACCTAGTAATAACATTAATGCCATATATTTCCAGGAAATGATGCATTTAACAATATTTCCTAGGTTATGTAGTAGTAGTAAATGATAGCCGTCCATTGAATACTTTTTTGTAGACTCTACTTATTTATGTAATATTTATATAACCCAAATTTAAATACCTATTTTCTTAAATAACATTATCAACACTATCAGTAGTAGGAATTAAGGTAATTTCATAGTAATAGTTGTAAATGTTCTAAAAAAGTTCCTAAAGCAGTATTAATTCATATTTACTACATTGCCTATATTGCCTGTTATTGTCTAGGATTTGATGATATTTCTATTAATCGTAGGCATTAATGATATGGGCTAGGCATTTACATTATTACTTAAAATACGTCATTGATTGTAACATATACACATATATCATTATTTTTATCAGAAATCAGAAAATCTTTAATTTCAAGTGTACCTACAGTACCTACTATGTATCTATTTAACTATATTTTTTATTTTTACAGTTTTTGTGAACAATAATTTAACATCCATTACTATTTGTATGAAAAAATGACGTTTCCTTTCCAAAGACGTGATGAAAAAATACCAGATGTAAAATGTTGGTACCCACATGCAGTAGTTTATGATCCAATAAAAGTTGGTAGTATAGACAGTACTGACCTCAGACCACACGATAATGGAGTTGTTAGAGCTATGTGTTCCAATTATAAACCTAGTTATAAGGCACTGGGAAATCCTCTAAATACAATATTTGTTGGCAGACTTAGCATGGATACAAAAGAAAAAGATTTAGAAAAAGTAACAATTATCATTTATTTTTATTATCGTTATTAATTAATAATACCTATTTAATATTATTATTGTGAGGTCATAATCAAAAAAAAAAAGTAGTTTATTATTTCTATATTATTTTAATGTAATATATAAATTAGAGAATAATTTACTTATCCTAACAATAAGAATAATTTTAATTTGAAAAAGCTGGACATTTTGCATCATGGGTTACTCCTTGTGTAGTTTACTCTTGATGGGTGTATTGAATTTTAAAGAAACTCTAAATCATTTATACAATAAAATGATTTTGTTCCTTTCAGTAATTTTACAGAACAATACTAATTATTGTTACTTTTATATTTAGTATACTTAACAATTTTATAACAAAAGTAACATAATAATTTATGTCCAATACCTATTATTCATGATAATGATCAATATTAAATTTTAAAACTATTTTAACTGTTGAAATTAAAAAGAAACTTATACTGATTTTAATAAAACTTTAACTATAAGTGGACTAGACCTATAAATGGATAAATTTATATAAATTTCTAAAAAAGTTTTTACCGAATTAAGAATTACAAGTTGTATTTAAAAAAATAAGATTTTTCCAAAATTCAATGTTTAATACAAGTTATCTAATTTTTACATTCTGTATTACACTTTCCTAAATACTACTACTACTAGATTATGGGTAAAAATTTCAAGTATCTAGTACTATTAGTTTTGGAGTTACAACTAAAATAAATTTCATATAAATCTAGTTTACTGTATATTTTACCCGTTGTTGATTGTTTTTTTGTTTTGATTTGTAAAACTATTGAAAATTTTAAAAGAAATGTCCTCTAATATTTTTGCAAACAAAATTCTTTACCTAAAGTCTAAGCTACACATACCGATCCAAGCATTTTTTTTGTTTTTTTAATAAGGATTTCCAGAAGAAAAATAAATAATAATTGTTAATTCACTTGCTTCTTCACTTCACTCAGAATGTATAATTAATTAATTGAACCAAGATGCTGAATATTACACATTTTAATTGAAAATATATACCTACATGTTTTTATTTATTTATTTATTTTTTAGGTATTTCATCATTTTGGTAAAATGGTAGCTTTGAGGATAGTTAAAGATCTTGTAACTGGATTAAGCAAAAGATACGCATTTATAGAGTATGAAACGTTTAAAATGGCATTAAATGCTTATATATCTAGCAAATCTCTTGTGATTAATAATTCTGAGGTTTTCGTAGACTTTGAGTGTGGGCGCTTACTTCCTGGCTGGAAACCACGCCGATTAGGTATATGAAATTATATATAGTATAATTCTGTATAATTTATCATAATCATCAAACACATTATTTCAATTAAATTATTATTAATGATATATATATATTTTTTGAATTTTATTAGGTGGTGGTTTTGGAGGTGAAAAACAATCAGGTCAACTTCGATTTGGTGGTAGAATGAGAAGTTTTCGCCAACCATTGAATCTGTTTGAATTAAGACGAAGCAAAAATTCTGAAGAAGATAATACAGAAGTAATGTCAAGTACATCTCATTTGTCAACTAAAAGACCACATCTAAGCTCAAATGATATTTCAACTTCTCATTCATCGTCAACTAGAAGACCTTATTCAAGTTCAAGTAATTTTTCAGCTTCTCATTCATCGTCATCTAGAAGACCTTATTCAAGTGCAAATGATTTTTCAACCACATATTCGTCGACAACTAAAAGATCACGTTCAAGATCAAAAAATACTTCAAGGCCTCGGTCACCATCAGTTAAAAGAACACATTCAAGTTCAAATGATTTCTCAGCTAAATATTCATCATCTAGTAGACTATATTCTAGTTCAAAACATATTTCAGCTACTTGTTCATCATCATCTAGTAGACCATATTCAAATTCAAATGATTTTTCTACTTCACATTCATCGTCATCTAGAAAACCACATTCAAATTCAAAAAATAGTTCAACTACCCGATCACCATCAACTAAAAGAAGACCATCTTATTCAAGTTCAAAAGATGTTTCAGCTGCACACTCGTCATCTTCTAGTAAACCATGTTCAAGTTCAAATAATGCTTCGACTTCTCATTCTTCATCAATTAGTAGACCTCATTTAAATACTAATTATATTTCATCTACGCCTGCACCTTCTACCATATCTTTACCATTAACACCACCCTCAAATCCAACTATAGTTTTACCATTAACACCACCCTCAAATTCAAATGTAATATTACCATTAACACCCCCTACACAGGCAATTATTGTCCTACCCTTAACACCCCCATCAAATCCAATGGTAAATTTGCCACCAACACCACCTTCACAATCACAGTCAGCCCCTTTACCCCTTACACCTCCTCATAATTGTATGTAATGTTTAATAAATTGTAAATTTAAGTATTTTGTTAAATATTTAACTGAAACTACATTTAAATTATTAATTAACTGATAAGCAATGGTCCATACTTTAATACATCTAATCTAGTGTTTCTCAACCACACTTTTTAAATTCACTAATTTTTTTTAAGAATAGTGGGGGCACATTTACAAATATTTTGTTCCTCATGGGGGTGACAGCTTTCATAAGGTTAATAAACACTAATGTAATTCAGTGATAATTTAATTAACGCAACAATTTTGTTTAACTTGGAAAATCCATAAAAGGGCACTCAACTGTATTTAATAATTAAATTGAGATTAAATTTAATTTGAGAGTCCTCAAAAATTGTTTTTCATTTTTATTCTGACAACAGTGATATAATTTTTAACCAGTTTTATTAACAAATTTTTCTAAAAAGGTATATTTGATTATAACAGTGAACTAGTAAAAAAATCCCTCTTCAAGAAATTAAGAAGGTTATGCTTTTTTCTTTTTAACAAAAAAAGAAGAGGGTCCCCATCTCCTTTTAAGAAGCCATCATTCTTGCACATATTGAGACCTAAAATGAGTTTTACACTAACATATTTTACGAGAGCTATAACCACTTAACAAATTTTAAAATTTACACAATTTTGAAGACAAATTTATCTATGTATTTATTTTTTTTGATAAAATGATATTAAAATTTTAAATTTCATGATTTTTATGTTTTTTAAATGCTTTTACAATAAAACTAAGTCAAGCTTCAAAAAATATTAAAACACTACAATACAGATAATATTCTCAATACATAGTGCAAATGTCATGTATTAATTTTCATTGTAGTGGATATGTTTTATATTCATGTAAAACTGTTTTTAACTAAGACTTACGGTGAATACAAATATATTTTCTGTGGTATGTCCTGCTTCTGTAGTTCGCAGCAGTGTTTAATTATAGCATACCCCCACTAGCTTTGTAGGAACTACCATCACCATTGAAAGTCACAGCGTATGGTTGTCCTTAACTGATGATTAGGGTGAATGACAATTATTTTTAAACTATGCCATGGATGATCAAAATTATTATTAGTTTCTCATTATTTACATTTATGCCGTTCTATTATAATATTCACAAATAGTAATTTTAATTCATTTCAAGTTCCACTCAGAATCAATGTATTGAAGAAAATATGATTTATCATTTATTTAAAATATTGACTTGACTTGGTTTACCTTACTTGGATTTTTTCTCCTGTGAACACTTTCATATAGAAGTATTTGTCTAAAAGTTTCATATAGTAATTTTTTAGATCAGAAATTGCACCCAGATAATTCTTTAAAGATCTTTTTTTTTTAGAATTTTCAACACTAAAAAATTCAAGGGATAACTACTAAAATATTTATAAAATTTTTTAAAATATGTCATAACCTAAACTTCTATAAAATTAGTTTTTTTAACATTGCGTCAAAATTGATAGAACAAGAAACTTGAGTCTTCCTCTAACTATTTGAATTAGTTATGCCCATTACTAAATTTTCAATCAATTTTGAGTTAAGTGTAGAACTTTGAAAATTTGGAAATTTATTGTTTTTTGTTAGTTTTTATTTCATGATTATTTTCCTCGTATTAAGATCTAAAAATTTAAATCATACATGCCCATACGTTTTAATAACAGTACTAAAAAAATACCAAAATTGGTATGCCAACTTTTTTCATAATCGTTCAATGTTATCATTTTGATAGAACTCGTTAGTTTTACATAAAATTACACACTTCAATGCTTATAAAAATTGATTCGGCTGATCTTTATGAAACTCGGTTCATAGATAAAGAGTAATATTGTAAGTAATTTTTTTTACAAACAAATAATTCAAATTGTTCAAGGTTTTGACTGAAAAAAATTAGGAAAATACGGCAAAAAATACTAGAAATACTGAAAAATTATTATTGTTAAATTAGTTTTAGTTATTTAGTCATAGCTTTTAAACTAATAGTTAAAGCGGAGGTTCCCTTACTTATTTACTTGGCGGCACATTTGATCATTTTATAAATTTGCATGGCATATTTCCAAGTCAACGTAATAACTTGTAATAAATAATATAAACACACCTAAAAAAAAAAAATAATTCCTTAACACACCCACAGAATTTCAAGACACACTTATGCACCGTGGCACAGCGGTTGAAAATTTCTAAGTTAAAAGATTGTGAAACTCACTCAGTACCAAAAATAATCACACGCAGTTTTCATGTAAATTTCAAAAAGACTGATATATTTTGAGCTTAGTATAGAACTTTGTTAATATGTATTTGATATTTCTTGTGCCTAATATCATCCTTGGAACATTGTGTACGTTCCATTTTACTAAGATGGTCTCCTAAGATAAGCAACGCACAGTTATAAATATTTATGTAAAAAGAGTTCAGTAATGTATTAATCAAATAGAGTAATAATACATTATGTGGATTTAACCACTGTAATTTCTAACCAATGTTTAGATTTTATTGCTAAAAATATACAGCAAAACATGTAAAAAATATCAGGAATTCAGTAATTACATATAAATTATTATAGTTACATTGATACTTAAATTTTGAAATTTATTTAAAATAACTGAAAACGCAACTAATTCACCAGTACTATAAGGTACACAAGTTGATTGTATTAATAAAGCATGTAAACTTTACACTACAACACTTGTTTGACAATAATCAAAGTCATAATTGACAGCAAAGTAACTCATTATAATGAGCAGTGAATAGATGACAAAAGTTTAAAATTTTTACAAAATAAAATAAACCAAAATATTGAATTTTTCATTGCGTCCAATCTATCTACATTTATTTTGAAAATTAAATTATCAATAAATTAAAAAACAAGTTTATTAAAATGCTATTTCATAAATATATGACCTATTTAAATTAAAACCCATGCAAAAATGCCAAAATATCTGTATAATATAAAAAATAGCACTAAACACTAGAAAATCGCTAAATATACAAAATTAATTTTTTAATTTTAGTTCTCTGAATAGAGTAACCTTTTTAAGCCTATTTTACTACTTTTTTCTAGAAATATACAAATTCCATAAAATCCTTATATTTTTTATATCATTATGATTAGAACCTAAACTTTCTCTTTCATGTTAATTGAACTGAATTCAAAATCATCACTGTTGTGTAATGGACTTTTTTTAAGTTTATTTTTACAACTATTTAAAAATAATAAAAATTGTTAATTTTGTCATTATTATAAATTGTATATACTAATTAATTAATAACTAGGGTGTGGATTTTTATGTAATACATATATTTAGTAAGTATAAATATATTGTTTTTATTTAAATATGTTCATGTATTTTTATGTATTTGATTATTAATTCATGTTTTTACATATGTTATGTTTATATGAATTCTTTGTTAAATGTATTGTATTTCAATTAGAAACATTGACATATTATAAGAAGACTATTTTCCTCATATCATTAGGATTTAGATTTAATATAATATTATATAATGTATTTAATATAGTGCCTGCATTGCCATAAATGTGATAAGATATAATTTCTATAAGGATTTTAATTTCTTTTAAAATTAAGAAAACTATATTTACATTTTTTTTTTGAAATTTATATGGTTTTTAATATATATTTTATTCATAAGTACCATATTAAGTATATATGAATGTTTTGAATATTTATTAAATAAAGATAGTATTGATAATTGTATGCAAAGTAAAAAAAAGTGCACTAACTTGAATGTACCTAAATAAATATATTAAAATAACATTATTTTTGTAATTTACCTATAATTTTTGAATTGTTTTTTTTTTTTTTTTTTAAACACCAAGAAATTCTAAAGAAATGAGTAAATAATTATTCAGTCTGTAAAAAATGGTTATAAATAATTTTAATATGTTATAATAATATATTGAATAATATGAAATTAATATCATTATTGACTTTGTATTAAAAGTGTTGATACTGTACAATATTGTCGATATAGTTACGTATTACTAATGTTTTGGCATCTCAATAGGTTCAGTTTAATGAGGAGTTTCTACATTAGTAAGAAATTAAAAATTCTTCATATCTCAGCCAACAGTGTGCAATAGAATTTTCCTTATATAATATTAGAGATAATTTTTTTTATAGATTTGCATCAGTCTTAACCTCCTCAATTACAAGTACTCGAATAAAAAAAAATTAATAACAACAATTTTGGTATCAATACTTTGAGTCTTATTTTGAAATGTTAGCATGTTAATTTTTACTCATTATTTATAAAAATATTTATTGGTTTTGCAAATACATTGAAAACATTTAAGAAAATTTCAATTTATAAAATTTTCTATAAATGTTGTTCTACCATACTTTTTCATACCTCTAATTTTTTACACTATATATTGACTTTGAAATGTAAAAATTCTTATTCTCAAAATTGTTAATGTTTATTAACACTATTGGCCATAAAACTACAATACATATCTTTGTCATTAATATAATTGGGAAGTATCAATATTTATTATAGACAAATAGTAAATACTTCCTATATTTTCATTTTTTTTTTTTTTTTTGGTTCTTATAGCTCTGAATTAATTATGTAGGTACTAATCAAAAATAATATTTATAGTCAAGAATGTGATCTTTATAGTTGAATTCAATGTATCCTTGCATTTAATGCATATCTATAGCATTCTATAAATAAAAACCTATTACCTATGTTATGTAAAGATATTTTTGTATTAAATATTGAATTGTGAAATAAGTATTCAGAATTTATCTAGAAATATTTTAATTTTGTTATTGTTAAAATATATTGTATAAAAATGTTAAAATGCATTAAATAACATTATAATATTTGTGTTTAAAAAATAATATAAATGTAGAGTGCTATGGTAAAACTATTTTATACATATATTATTGGGTTACACTGTTTGATAAGCACTTACCTTTTGCAATTGTTGTAAATACAAATTTGAAAATTGAGAATACATACATTGTAATGTTTCATTATTACATTTAATTTATATCCTCTTTAATAAATTTAATACTTTTTACTATTATGCTTATTTATTTTTCTAAGCAACAATATTGTTGATATAATTATTATTTTTTCAATATAAATATATTTATTTATTCATTACTTCGTGATTTTTAAGTGTCAATCTTACTTAAATGTCTTATAAAGTACTCAATGAACACGTTGCCGATAAATTATTTGATGAGGATTATAACGATGAAAGTGTCAATGACAGTATTTTCTTTGATAGTGATTTCATAACCAAACCGATTAAAAGTAAAACATGTACCATTGACGAAACTATTATTCAACTTCAGTATCCTTTATTAATGTTTTGTAGATCTGTAATTTATAGCAATAAGACCAAAAGTTTTAAAATCGTAAAACTCATGTTCTTAAATGTTAGTATAACTAATTATTTTAAGATATTGAGTAGACTATACAATAAACATAATGTTCTAATTGTATGTATTAATTAGATTATGAGGAGGTATTACACAATAATATTGTACTCTTCATAAAATAGTCAATTTTTTTATTTATTTTCTTAAATTACATATCATATTAAAAATAAAGTTATAATCTTAGATTCTGAAGTGTGTTGAAAATGACGACTATTTTTGTTCTTTATAATATTGACTTCCTTCGTTCAGAATCGTCTTAATAAAGATATAATTTATAGCTTTTTTGAAATTCTATACACACCAAGAGTATCTGAGACGAGAAGCGAAGTATGTCCGGCTTTCTTTTCTTTTTTTTTTTTAGTTACATTTGTCTTATATTATGGTACAAAACCTACACAACTGGAGTTTTAGTAAGACAAAAAATAAATCCAGTCTTAAGTTCAATTTAGAAACAATTTTCAAAAAACTAAAGACATTTTTTCGTCCACCATCTTCCACAGCATAAGATAAATATAACCATTGAACACAATAATTCTGGTAGCAGAATCAGCAGTCATTAGTTTCTGCATAAATGTATCCATAATATAAACATTTAGTGTGATCACAATTTGTATGAGAAGGTAGCTTTTTGTGTTTTTTGTTATCATGACAAATTTATTTTATTTTACATTATAAATAATAAACTTTTTAAAAATGTATGTGGCGTGTTACCAAAATGTCTGGTTTTGCCTTACATTCCTTATCCTGTTTTTTAAATAAATCCTTTTAATTTAATTTTAGCTATCAAATTGAATATTCAATCAATTTAAATACATATAATTACAAAAAAATTAACAAAACGAGTGTACAAAAAACCATGGATCTAATAACTAAGTATAGTTAAAGCAAAAAACTAGCAAAAAAACAATTATAGAATGTCACTTATCAGTAGAACAATTACTTATAAATATTACAATATAACATGAAAATAAACTAACTTGTTTATCAGTAGCTGATATTCAATGTTTATAATATTTTTGTCATAGACTGATAGAGTATAAACTAATATAATATAGTATAATAATATAATATAATTTAGTAATACATTATGTTCATGATCTAGTCCATAGTTTAATAATTATAATTTTAATAATTTATAATATTAGGTATTAATGAACTGATAATATTTTATCAAAGCCTTTAATGAATGCTTCATTTATTATTATTTCATTGTTTATGGATAGAGTATGGATATATAATATTATGCTTTATAAACCAACCAAATAAGTACTAACAATTTTTAAATACCTATGTATAAATACATGCACTGAAATGTTCAAATTTGTGTGAAAATAAGTATACATTCAAAAATTAACAAAAAATAAGTTTATTCAAAAAAAATGTTGGATCTTGAAAGCAAGGGCGTATTTCAAAGGAGGGGGGTGAAAGGGCTATCACCCCCTCCCTAGGCCTCTGATTTTATACATCTTTTTAGATTGTGGGATGAGAAAAGAAGCTAATGTTTTGACTAAGACAGTTTTTATTTTTGTGTTAAATTATTTTTATATAAAAATACTCGTCCAAAAGGTTCATACGATCATTTTTTTGATCAAAAATCGCATCCTGGTGGTACTTTGAAAATGCAATTTTTTCAAATTTTCAATTAATTTTCCGAAAACAAGAAAAATTACAAAAAAATTAATAAAAATGGCAAAATTTGAGTAAACGAGATTTTCGTGTTATACAAATTCTAACTTTAAATCGTTATCAAAAAAAGAGTGAGTGAAGTTCTGTTAAATTTTCAACTAATAATATCGAGAATTCTAAATTTTATAAGATAAAACTTTAAAATTTTGAAAAATTACCTGAAGTACTATAGGGATGCAATTTTCAATCTAAAAAGTTACTTTATGAAAAATGTTTTGATGAAAAAATAAGTGTATCTATACGAAAATGTGAAATAATGAATAGACATCATAGTAAAACACTAGGTTCTTCTAGAATCTAAAATATTTAAAAATTGCCCCTCCCTAAAAGTAATCAGGGACAGTGTGTAATTTTAAGTGAAACTAATGAGTTCTGTCAAAATTCCTAATTTAAACATTTATAAAACAAAAACTTGACTTACGATTTTCGACATTTTTCGAGTACTTACTGTTAGAAATACATATGAATATGATTGTATTAAATTTTCAGCTCTTAATATCCATACATTAAAATTTTATGAATTAAAAACTAACAAAAAACGAGAAATTTCCGAAATTTTCAAAATGCCGTAC
>JAIPRM010007153.1:0-17554 GCA_025469315.1 Stegophylla sp. TES_Ste_2020 | reverse complement strand
TCCGTGAAAATAATTCTGTTCATATTTTTGAAAAATACACATTTTGATCGTATATATATATATATATAGGTACGTGACACGTGTTTGCAATTTTATTCCGCAGAAAACCTTCAAAAACGATTAACAAATAATAATAATAGAAAAAAAAAAAAAAAACAATAATACAACCGTGTACGTACTTAATGTATTACATAAAAAACCTAATCACAACAACATCGACTCCCACGTCGAATGGTACACCGCGCGGCCGCTGTCCACCGTGCGCCGTATATAATATACACCTGACATTATGACGTATAGATAATAATATTATCATTGCTCGTTCCGTAACGCTAAGCGCAGTTGTAGAATAATTATTATTGGCCAATATTATTCTGTGCAGTAGACGAGTAAAATGTCACACCCCGATAACCTTTAAAATGCAACGATACGGTTTTATGGTGTATAACCTAGCTGCATTCATTATTCGTCTGTCGCGGGCTGGGCTCTAGAGTAACGACACAAAATATAGGTTAGATAACGCGAAGGTCTTAAAAGGTTTATTATTGTGTGATACATTATTTTTGATAGATTTTATGCGATTTAAATCGTCTATTACATTATTGTAGACGTACAGCATTTGACCCAAATCGTTCAGAACGTTATTTTTATCAAATTTAGTAATCGAAATCACCTTAGAGGTTATTGTTAAAAAATATGTTAAATTTTTAATTAATATTAAATACTTACAAACAGGGATAGGCAGTATCTTAGATACTTGTATTTAATATACGTATCTTGTATCGTTTTAATTTTGTTTGAGTAAAAATCCAAAATGAACAAACATCTTTTTCTTTTTTTTAAGGAATAATGCAAATAAATAACAATGAACTGTTGAAATGTATTCAAATACGTTGGTAAATTTGCCTCCTGTTCTTTAAATAGCTGATTGATAAAATTACAAAATTATTGAAAACACGTTTTTATGTAACACAGGTTTAAGAGGAATAGAGGCCCACTACAAAAAAAAAAAAAAAAAAAAAATGTATCTTGTATCTTAAATACAGTTTCAAGTAACTTGTATCCAAAGGCATAAAGCGTGTCTATTATCTTTTTGAAAATGTTAAATGTATAATAAATATTGTACATATAATATATACATATATAGGTACAGTATTTATAAGTGCAAATCAATGTATCTAGTACTTGTAGCTTTTGGATAGCTTTTTTTTTTTTTTTTGTCCTTACTTGTAGTCATGTGTAAATTATATTTGTTTACGACACTTACTAATTCTGAATTACATTTCAGTCGTTAAAATTTAGGCATAAAATTTAAAAACAGTTCCAGTTCAAATATCATTCATAAACCAATAGAAAATGTCAACAAATATGTCGAAATAGTTATAGATTCGTAAAAGTTAATTTTATATATGTAATTAATAGTACAAGGTACACGTTAATGTATAGTATTTTACAGTGTCCTTATAGATTAAAAAATGAAAATACGTGAACCATGTAGAACATTAGTTCTGGAACAGTGTTTTAAAAACTTTTTCTGAATAAAAAAAAAAAAAAAAATGGTTTTTGGAATGTCGAAACGAGTAAATCGTAATTTGCTGGTTGATAATATTATTGTATTGTGAAATCGTTACAATAATACGAGATAGTGTGTGTCTGATTACTGTAAATCAGTAAATGAGCTCGTAAAATGTCGTTTCGTATAAAGTTACGTTGTTTTGAGTGCCATTTCGTTATTACTTCATTTCTTCGGCAATAAAATATCGTGAATATCGTAGATGTTTGCTAAATGATGGGTATTGATCACGACGATTCATAATAAAAATTGTTAATCATTATGATTGTTTTTTTTTTTTTTTTTACAGATTCATACCAGCTGGCATGAGGATAAAACTATATGCGGCCATCTTGGTGGTCGTCACTCTTCCATACGTGTTGTCTCAGGTACATTAACTAGCTACGCTCATAATTTACAAATAATTAATTATTATTGTCATAATAAACACATTATGTTCTATACGTATAGATACGGGCGAAAAATTCGTGTATTATATTACGTCAATAACTTATATTGTTCCAGTTACCTAAGGATATAATAATAATAATAATAATACGAGTAATATTCCGTTGACAATTTCATTATAATATTATTCTGTCTATTCAATATAATAGTTAGTGTATACGGCTGCAGTATAATATTATAATAATAATCTGCGGTTCGCGCGGTTACGTTAAGAGAGACGTTCACTTCAAATTAAGCGTAATGATGTAACACTTTTTCATAGTATTTTATTATTCTTATAATAACTTTAATATTATATTATTGTAAGACCGGAAACATAAAAAAAAAAAAAAAACTAAAAGACTCTTAATGGGGGACAGTGTTGTTAAGATTCTGGCTGTTTTCAATGAGCTGTTTTTTTATCTTATAAAAAAAAAACAATATAAATCCGTGTAGAATATATTTCAGAGTTTATATACAATTTTTGATAGGTACCAAACAAAAGGAATCGAATTAATCAATACGAGCGAAAAGTTTTCAATTATTTGTAAACAAACAGTATAAGTATATTTACTTGTTGTTCGTTTTCATTTAAAAAAAATATCTATTGTTTTTCGATCTTTCGGCAGTTTCTCGCGGTAGCTGATAGCCAAAATGAATATTGTTCTGGTTAATCTTTTCAAAATCCGATTCGATTAATTATCTATGGATGCAGGTTTTGTTCGATTCTGAACAAATCCGAAAGTACAAACTGCAAATATTGCAATAAGTAACTAGGCGTTTTTTTCCTTGATAGTACTACAATAATGGTATTACAAAGTTTTTCTTTTAAAACCAAAGAATGTAAGCTTTTTTTTTTATTCTTTGCGTTTCTTCCCTTTCATTTATTCCAGATGTTTTCCATAATAGCTAATCGAAAAAATGTCGAACCACTGAATGATTAAATTTACTCATAAGTAGGGCAGAGGACTTGTAGTATTTGCATATTTGTTTTGTTCAGTTATGAAAAGTAGCAGAGTACGAAATAAATACGTTTCATGCTTTTACAAAGCTAGTTTTGAAATTTTATTTTGCATATAAATGCATATTTTGAGTATTTATGGTTTTTAGTGCATATTTTTTTTAATTTTTATACTCTTTTTTTAAACTTTTGGAGACATATTTAACTTATTTCAATTTTTTCCACACCGACGTTTTTATTTCAAACAATTCAATCAAAAATTTTTTAGATAAAAATTTATTTACTTTTAATTTTTGCCGCATAATATTGTTTTTGACTGTCTCCGCGGACACGTGTATTTCCTAGAAGCAGCGCTTGAGCATTGCGAGTAAAGCGATAATAATTAATTTTCTGTAATTAATTTTACTAATGGATACATAATCATTAATCATATATGACAATGGTTTAAATTATATTTAAATTAAATAATTGTTTTAACTCGTTTTGAAGCTTATTTATTTCATTAATACTTTTAAATTAAATCGCAAAAATGTTAATGCATATTTTAAGCGCGTAAGTGCTTGCATATTTAAAGTTTTTTCAGAGCTACAAGTCCTCTACCCTATTCATATATATATATACACTCGGGTGGTGTCCGTAGTATTTCTGTTAAAAAATAATTTTGCGGTAATCGTTTAACGTTTTGAAACATACGTTTGACCGTTGTGCAGTAGGTATGTATTGAAATTCACGATATAATGGAAATTGTTGTGGAAATAAATTATTATATTTTCGTAACCGACCGACGAACGAATTGAGGAAGTGCTGCGTAATGCGGCCCGTACGTATTTTATATTATTAACCAAAAGTGTTTCGATATTATGTATATTTATGCGGTTAATGTATATAATTTTCGGTCGGACACCACTGGACACTTTTTCGTGCGCGTACGTCGTTATTATTATTATTATTATTATTATTATTACAACCTTGTAAAAATGAATCGTGTCTAAAAACCGTAGGTACGCCCTGATTTCGTTGAAGCTTCATGTCAGTCGAAAAACAGTAGTGTTATTTTATTAAAATATAACATATTATACAAACCTTAACCTAATAAAGAAAAATACGTATCACGACATTTATAGTTTTCGTATAGTTATTTTTTTAATTTCGGAGGGGGTTATAAAATAAGAATAGATCAATTAATATTACGAATCAACTTAATTTCAATGATAGTTTTACCCTACTAATGTTCTCATGGAAAAACGTAAAAAACCAACCAACTAGTCTTATCTTATAATTTAAAGTTACATTTGAAACTGTCTTCAATGAGATCCTGGTCATCATTTATCTCATTTATCGTTACCTAGTTTTAAGACAATACATTTAATAATAATAATAGTACACACATACACACAGATATAAATATCTCAAGAACCATATTGTTTACTTATATAGTATTAGTACTGTACAATATTATATTAAGCTAAAATTAATTATAATTATTCATATCTATATGTCTGTAATCTACTTTTTTCCAATGCTGCACCATTGGAATACCTATAATTTAAACATAGATTAAATCAATTCACACTTGTGTTCTGTATCAACTATATATTTCGGGGAGGGTTTGAACCCCCAAAACCCTCCCCTAAATACGCCTCTGCGCACTACACCCATCTATCATTACCTCCCTTCTACAAAAGATGACGTTATCACCACTAAGGTAACGTTTATTATAAATTTAGGGCTAGGGACTTATAGCTTTGAAAAAACTTAAAATGCATTTATGCTATAAAAATATGCAAAAATCCTAAAATAATCTTATAAAACATTAATTTTACTGTAAAAACTCAAAATATTTCAAAATTGCATTGTAGGTATAATATATTTTAATATGTATTATTATTATTATCCTTTTTCTATTATTTATGAATTTTTTTTTTTTTCAATATTTTTAAGCGTACATTTAAACAAATAAAAATATCGAATAATATTCAATCTGTTCAGTTATTCAGGGAAAAATTTTCCGATACCAAGAAAACTCAAATTAAATATTGAAAAATAGGAAAAAAATATGCACTTATGTCGAAAAAAAAAGTTAAATACGCGAACTAAAGAGAACTGTATATATACAACTCCTATAGTGTTACGAAACGCATTTCTATATTACTCGGCTATGTTTTGAATGATTTTTGAAAAACATGCTAATAACCTACAAGTCCCTAATTATAATATTATCCACCGCGAAATATATTTATTATAAAATACAGTTGTGCGAAAAAAACGCGCACACATTTCCGTACGCTATTAATCGGTTTCTGCAACAGTACGGGTATATAATATATCCTCTACCGTGAAAGTGGCACGACACGTCACGACGGAATAACGTCTATGAGAACACCTTCAACGTTTCTCAAACGGAATTAACCGTTGTGTGCTCTAACAATATTATATTATTATATACGTGTGTGCCCTCCAGTCGTCTGCATAATCGACAGGTAGTAACCGATTCGTATGCAACTGCAGCAGCATCAGTCGTCGTAGGTCCCGTGTGATTTATTTTTCCCCCTCTCTCTCTCTTCGCTTTTTACGTGCGAAGAATATTGCATAATTTTCATTAGACCGTTTTTTAAATCTTTTTCCAGATGTCGAATTTCGAAATGACACTTTGAACTTTATAACGTCTAAGTGTAGTACCCAATATACGTTGATATGTTATGTTAATAACAATTAATGTAGAATGTGCACACGTCATGCTAGCATTCGAAACACGTAAACTTACTTACATTCGACTACACCCTACGAAAATATTTTTAAAATTATTACGTTTTTTTATTAAGGCTTGGATGATACATTACGGCGGTTCTCAACCTTTGTATGTTGGCGACCTAATTTTTCTTACGACCTTTTCGAAAATAATTTCAAAAATATCCGTCTTCCCACGCTCACTTAATTTTTTCAATTATCGTAACTAAAAAAGAAACTATTACTCTTCGTGTATTTATTTAAAACCAACGTCCAAAATGATAAATTATAAGCTTGTTTATCAAATAATTTACAAAAGAAGTTTCATTAATTATTTTAGATTCCGAACGAAGTGAAGAAGCTAGTGTTTTTACAATGATGTTTATTTATTTATTTTTTTTTTCTGTGTACAACTTTTCGTATGGAAATACTTGTCTAAAAGTTTCGATCAGCAACTTTTTGAAACCGGATTTGCCTATAGATGGTACTTTAAAGTGGTCATTTTTTGAATTTCTCATTTCTTCATTTTTTATTTTGAAAAAAACCACTCAAAATTTGATAAAAACGACTCTGAAACCATCATTTTTTTGATCCGAACTATATGAAAATTTAAACATAGATAGAAAATAGTATGAGAGAGATTTTGACGTAAGAAAATTTTGGAAATGTAAAAAAAAAATTTTGGACATTTTTCTAATATTTTCTTTTCTGATTTATTTTTTATATAATTAACTTCCCTCGTTCAGAATCGTTTTATTGATGAAATGATTTATCGTTTCTTTAAAATTCAATACACCCGTCAAGATAATTCCACCCGTCGTGCGAAGAACACCCGTCGTGCGAAGTATGTCCGGGTTTTTTTAAAAATTATTTCACATTGGTAGTCCAAAATTAAAATTATTATATCAACGTTGTAAATTTTTAGCGACCCTTTCAAAATTATTCGCGACCCTATGATTGAAAATTGCTGATATATTGCACTCGCAGCTTTTCACCGACCTTCAGATTTGTCACCAAGTATAAAATCACGTTATTAACAATCCGTTTCATACTAGAACTAATTATAAAGTGTAAATATTTGCAGTGAAACTTATCGCAACGTAATTGCTACAATTTTTAATGTAACCTAATTTTATTTCGAGTAGTTTCCTTGTTAATTATATGTAATTAACATTTGTATTTCGTTGTCTTTTTTTTTTTTTTATAATTCTATCTGTCATTTTTTTTTATGAAAATTATATATTACAACGTTATAATCACATTTAAATTTATCAAGGGGATATTTGGATGCAGTGATTTTCTATGTATGTCTATCACACGTGCAGCTTAGAACTTTAAATTTACTTTTATATTGCATTACAACATACTGCACGATCTATTGATGCAGCTAAGAGTCGGAGAACAAATTAGAATTCAGTGGGAAGTGTACTTTAGATCGATTTTCCCACTTTTTTTATGATTTTGTCATTCCATAAAGAAGAATAAACCAAATTAGGAGCTTGAAAATGAACAAAAGTCACTTTTTGGTTAACAACATTTTAAAAATGTGGGTAAGTCGATCTAAAGAAGAGTATACGATTTTAATTCAAATAAGTTTTAAGATTCCTTATCGTGTTATTAGATCTAACGTTAACCTAAACGGTAGATTGGAATGGAAACACACCTAAATTTCTATGTTGTACGTATTACAGACAGCGACCACTTTCAATCCCCTTGAAACCAATTTGGAAAAAAATTATTTAAGTAAAAATATTTTATTGCAAATTTCAGTTTTTTACGGCAAAAATTCAATGAAATTTAAAACTTTTTAATGCAATAATTTATTGCTGAGCCCTAGTTGTTACGATTTAATACGCATCCTGCGGTGAATATTTAATTTTCTGTTTCCTCGGAGTCTTAACAGACATTAATACATTAAAATTATTTATTTAATTTAAACGCGTATTATTACAAAAAATAAACGTCATAATGGACATGCGAGATTATAGGTTAGGTTAATATTGCAAATACGGTTGAATGCAGGACAAAGCAGTGTACCAGCTGTATTGCAAACACATATTATTTTACATACATCAACGGTAACTTTCTCCAACTATATGAAAAGATTATATTTTATCAACGTGTCTTTTGTGTAAAATATAAATTGGAAAATATTTTGCAACTGTCGGATTCAATCATCGACTATCGTAAATTGGTTTTTGGGGATTAAACATTATGCGAAAATTCGATCAACAAACTACAATATACTATTATTTTTCATTGTCTATTCTATTGTGTTCTCTTAGTAAAATTTGATTTAATTTGTTGTATAATAATATGAATCTTTACTTTGCGATTGTTATATTATACATTTTAGATTTGAAAAAAATCAATAAGCACAAAAAACTTTTATACTCTACAATCTTAGATAAATTGATGTCGAACAATATAAACACAACTGTTACAAGTTATACTTAAAATAACATATAAAATAAATATTATATCAATGTATTTTTAATTTTTTTTTTTTCTCGCAATATACGGTGAGTAAAAATATAATAAATCTCACGACTATATAGACAATTGAGACTTGACAACGAATCGTATTAAAGGTTTACACTCCCATAACTAATTTTACAATAATATATATTAATACAATGGTATTTTTCCTTCGTGCGAATATCATCGTCCTTGACTCCTTGACCAGGTCAGCGAATGTAATGCATTTGTTCTCTTGATATACAGAGTTATCTTATTTTGGGATTTAAAAAAAAATTATCATTAGTTTTGTCGTAACTGAATATACTGTAAGATCATTTATTTTAATATAATCTATTAGATAGTGTCCAAATCCAAAATTTTATATTAAATATAATATTATGAACTTGGCTCAAATTTTTAATCTATTCAAATGATATTTAGTATACTATGATCAATAAATAGTTTTAAACACCCATTGATGAGCGTGTCCTTCGAATAGTTGAGTAATATATTTTGAATTAAATGAAATGCATTTTGTATTTATTGATTTAAAACTTACATAATATACGTATTATATTCTCTTAAAAAGTAAATTTAAATATTATGTGAAGACCTACATTTATATGCAGATAAGGTTTATTTATGTTTTCCTGCAGAGCTCTTCGGACGAGTTTCTTGTAAAAAATAGTAAGAAGATTCTCATTTATCAATGTAAAATTAAATCAAATAAATCACTCCCAATATAGTATTATAGTAAAGTTTTTCGACACGAGATACTTATGTAGGGTGACCATATTTAAGAAAATAAAATATAAGACAAAAATACTTATCATATTATTTTTAAATAAATAACTATTTATTAAACATAAAAAATATATATATTTTATCTTTTTGAATCGTAAAAAAGTATAATTTATAAGCTAACTATTATAGATTAAATTTAAACACATAAAAATATTATTTTGAAAAACATAAAATAACATAATTAAACTAAATTGATACTTTTTAAAATTTCTTCAAATCCTTTATTCATGTATATTATATACTTTACTTTCTAAAATAACTTGTAAATTCATTTTACCATTATAATTTTAATAATGGTATCCACAAGATTTTTAGATTCTTTCATTATTTTATTCAATAATTTCATTTCAAACTTTCACTTCAAAAATTTTAAATCAACAGTAAGTCAAAAAACGGGATTAATATGAGACAGACTTGAAATCACGGGACAAAAAACGTCCTGAGAGAAGTTTATCAGGACAACAGGACGCAGAGCCGAAATAAAGGACAATCCTGTATAAAACAGGACGTATGGTCACCCTATACGTATATAATAATATTATTATTATAGATATATTTATCTAGTGTCTTTTGTTTTCATAATATTTGATATTTTCAATAAACAAATACAGACATCTGTACATAATATTGTACCGAGACGAATAATAATGTAATATAATTTATCACAGCGAAATTCACCTCTCGTTTTGTATGACTTTTCTGTTTAATAATTTAATTGAGTTAAATTTATTGTTCTTCACTGCCGTGTTTGTGCGCAAAGTAAAATATAATAATAATTATATGTTTCCGCAACACCGTATTTGGCGCGTGAATTTCCGAGTTTCTAATGACCTTAATGATTTTTTTTTTTTTTTTTTTTTTTAAAAAAAAGCACGAAGCAGACAAATTTAATAGATGTACGATTTCTTACAATTAAAATAATAATAACGCGAAAACCCGTATACGGTACGTACTTTTTTTTTTACAACCGACGTAAACGTTAAAAATAATATTACGCTGTTTATATACCCGCATATATAGCTGTTTAATAAAATATTATAACTTTTTTTCTAATCAAATGAGCTCAAGGTTTTTGCTAAACACATTAAGGGAGGGGTGTATGATAATTTCAAATAAAAATAAAACTCTCTCTTTAAATTATTAAAATACATTTTTACGATACAAATTTTTTGATTTGGGAGTGATCAATGCACGTGGTCCTTGCAAATTAAAAATGTATTCTTGTGACTACACGACTAAATCACTAATCATTTTTTTTGAAAATCCACCAAAACGGCGTAGAGTTTAGACATATATTATACAGGTGTAGGTCATAAATAAAACGTTTTTTAGTACATTATATGAGTTATAATTAATAATAGAGTGTATTAGTAACAAGTACATACTGATAATTGTAACCAAACCGTAGGTGTTTAATGCTCATGTTACCTTTTTTTTATTTATTTATTATTATTATTATTATTATTATTTTTTTTTATGAAAACGAAACGCACCACCTGTGTGATTCTTTATAGAGCGGTTACAATCAATTACGTAAAACCATGTTTGCTATTTAAACCGCGTTTCGGATTAATAACAGCCCGTTGTGTAAAATAAGTATAACGCATTTATATAGACATTAAAATAATATATACACACACACACACACATTATTCGCCTACTTACTAACTCCATTTATGTACATTAGTTCCATTGATTATAATATATATATATATCTTGTATTATATACCTATGTGTAATTTAGGCCACCATCAATATCATATGGTCGTACGAAACGGTCAGTTATGGATAATTAATTTAAGAGTTTCATGGAACATCCTCGCGGTGCCACCGCGGAGACCGTGCACAGTGTTTAACCTACTTAAAAACGATTTTCATTTCAAAGACTAGGTATACGTGTATAGCATCGTAAAACATAAAAATGCCGTGTAATAAGATTTTATAAGATAATATACAGTTGTTAAACGAAAAATATTTCGGTAACAACAACGTGTTTT
This sequence comes from Stegophylla sp. TES_Ste_2020, assembly GCA_025469315.1. Classification (NCBI taxonomy): domain Eukaryota; kingdom Metazoa; phylum Arthropoda; class Insecta; order Hemiptera; family Aphididae; genus Stegophylla; species Stegophylla sp. TES_Ste_2020. Next base: position 6,606 of record JAIPRM010007153.1, on the reverse strand, counting down.
CAATTTTGACCTTCGAACAATGCGAATTTATTGGTCAAGCGAAAATATGTCACCTACAGCTGAATTAAAGCGTTACCGATCGCAGTAACAATCCGTGGAAATAATTCGGCCGAATTGGAAATAAGACGAGTCGGCACGACTTATATGTATTAAAATACATATATATATATATATATATATACACGTATGTACTCTTTTGTTAAAGTCTTGTAATCTCTCCAGAGACGAAGGTGATATTGTATAAAACATAATAATAAAAAGGTACAATAGCATAATATATTATGTTGTGTTGAAATAGTAAAATATATTAATCTGCAGTATAAGTTATAACTTATATGTACAATATAAGGGTAGGTGTCAGTGGCGTATATAGAAAATATTTTCGGGAAGGGCTATAACAAAATGATGTAAAAAAAAAAAAAAAAGAAGCTCATAAACAGAAAACCATTTTATATTATTATTATTATTATTATTATTAAATTATCACCTTTTACTATAATAATAATAATATAATAAAATGGTCGAAAGACGGCAGGAAAATATTGATGACGGGCAAATTTTGAATATCACTTTTTACAAAATTTCGGGGAATTGCTACGGCAATATGTGCACCTCCCCTATATATACGCCACTGATAGGCAGTGCCGGATCTAGAAAATTAAATAAATCAACAATGAAATAAAATTTTAATGCCCCGTAACACCACTTCCCCTAAATTCACAAATACTTTGATAAAAACCTTTGATATTGAGGTGTCTCTAAATATACGGCGCCCAGGGGCAAGAGCCACCACTCGCCTCCCTCTAAATCCGGCACTACTGATAGGTATATTATATAATGACTAAAAACATTAAGTATAAACTGTTTAATCGATGTTAATAAGTGACTATATACAGTGCTCGACTTGTCAGGGCACATTTTTTGGAAAAAAAGCACGTCTACCTTTTCTATTTTATCAAAATGAAAACGGAATAATTGCAATCAAAAACAAGTATTTTTCAATATCAAGTACTGACAATATCTGTTATATTTATTTTATTTTATATGAACTAAGTATGTGGCCTATAGATACACAGCTATTAAGTCATTTTATTTACTGTCAGAACCTAATTTCATAAAGCGTTGTAACAATTAATCTCCTATTAATACATTTATGAGTTACGTGTGCATAAATGCTTTTTGAAAATTCCAATTTACTCATTATAAAAAAAGAAAAATTTGAATATTATTGTCTCAATCGATTTCCTTGGTGATCAATCATTTATAAAACTACATAAAAAATAATAAGCACTGTCTGCAGATAAGATTAATTATATTTAAAACGTTTTACTCCAGCGATTTAGGGGTATTAAATTTGTAATTAAGAACCTGCATCAGGATATAATTGTATAATAATGTATAACATTGTCGAGTTAATTATATTTTTGTTTTCTTATTATACTTATTAAAGTCTAGTGAAAATTAATGTTCCTACAATCCTTTATCGTATATTACGAACAACTATGAATGGATATAGTAAAGCACCCAAGTACTTATCTATAAATAAAACTAATACAAGAAAAGATTTTTCAAATTTTAAATTCTAAATCGAGCAATTAATTAGTCAATTAAACACTTAATATACTATTAATATATAGCACAAGTACTGAAATGCATATTATAATGTAACGGTATTTAACATCTATACCTAGTGGCTAATACTCATACAGGATGATAATAAACTGGAATTTGATCCGCTCAATCAGTATATAATTATTATAACTAACATCATAATTAATAATTAACATATGATAAAAAAACGTGTATTTTATTAACCTTTTATTATGTCTGGGAATAAGCTTTTTCCATTTAATACATTTTGTAGGTTATTGACATTATGTAATCAACCAATATAGTGTAATATTTTACCTAAAACTATTCATTAAAATTTCGTATGAACAGTTAAATATAAAATTAATTCGAGATTTTAAGTGAAACGAAGACGTTTGTGGTTTCACACTGACGTTTATTATTTTCTTTATAAACACTTTTTCGAAATGGAAAACTTATCTTAAAGTATCGTCCAACCACTAAATATATTAGAAATTGGCTCTGGAGTCTAGAATTAAAAGTGAAAAATGTTCGCAAGTCTTCCTAATAAATTTTCCAAAAATTCCAAAAAAACTGACTCAAATTTGAATAAATGAAGAGTAAAATATTATATAGTATATTATATAGTACCTAATCCAGATTTTCATGACTTTTTTTATTTTTTCATGAAATTTTTAATTTTTTTATATTATAAGCTGCAAATTTAACTCAACCATAAAGCTTACTCATCTATACTAAATATATAATACATCTAAGAGCCCTTCAAAAAACACAAAATTCGTTATTAAATTTTTTTTTGAGAGTGGATAGTAACAAAATTATTAAGAAATTTTTTTTCACATAAAATAACAGGTATTTTTCAATAAATACCTCATAAAACTTTTAATTCTTATCCAGTAGGTAAGAATTTTTATTACCAAAAGATCTCTCATGTGTTTTTCTACCCGTAGACAATATTTTTTAATTTCGGGCACCACAATGCGAATAATTTATTATAGTCGTTCAAAATTAGAATCATAATATCTCAAACGACCGTTACCTAATCCAACAAATTGTAGATTTCTTTTCGTAATATCATTTCCTAATACATTCAATTTATTATACTTAGCGTGGAAAATTTTATACAAACTTATTAGGTACAAAATATATTATAAGTCTATCTGTATTTGAATTTTTGTTAAAATTAGTCGAGTAAATTTTTAATTATAAAAGCTTTAATTTTCAAAACAAAGTAAAACGGACCATTCTTGTAAATAATTAAATAGACAAGATTCTGTTATTAAAATGTTAAGCGATATAAAACTAACAATTTATTATTTTTTCGTATAATTAAATGAAATTTCGCTCCGAATCGTTTTACCGAAGAAATGTTTAATCAATTCTTAAAAATTTAACTCGCATAAGAGTTGTTACGAGGATGCTTATAAATTATGATCGATTTTATATTTAAAATATTATAAATAAAGATATTTAAATCGAATTTTTTAAATAACCTACCTGCTTTAGAAAAAAACATTTGCATATATTCGGTAAAAACTATTGTTATGACTGATAATTATTACGAATTTATATTAAATTAGGTATATTTAACGTACGTGCACGTTAAATTAATGCGAGTGTAAATATAAATAGTACTCATACTAATGTGCGATTTAATTATTTGAAGACGTAATAGGCGCTTGTATATTTGTAATATAATAGGTAAAATATAAAAAAATAATAATAATAATAATAATAATAATAAATTTCATTTTCGTAATAATTTTATAACATTAAAATATCATATCAGCTGTTGTTCAAATACTTTAAATTTCCTTTGGGAACACAACCGTCCGGTATGGTCTAGTGGCTAGGATACCTGGCTTTCACCCAGGAGGCTCGGGTTCGATTCCCGGTACCGGAAATAAATTTTTGCATTTTTTTTTTTTTTTTTTATATTTTCCTAAATCAGTTATAATTTTCACGCGTTTACTAAATATTAAATTTTATTTTTGTTTACAGATTCAAACTCCTGGGACCGGTCTGTTTTCTTGTCCATCAGGTAAGTGTTTTATTTATGGTTTTGTACAATTGGGACTTTTATAGTAATATTTACGGTCCCTTAATTTGAATTATTTCATAATTGAAAACTTTACTCCTCTTAAAATATATCAATGATTTATTTATTTGCTATACGTAGGCGATATTATTATTCAGTAACTTTATCAATCGGCAGGTTATATCACTCAAGTTATGAATATCCTGTAATTTTGGTAATTTGGTCTTAAATTCAAAATTAAATGATTTGAATGTACTGTATAAACTTGAAATGTTTACCTATTATCAATAATAGTGCAATACAAGATGAATACAAATTTCAATAGAAGATTCAACTTTTGGAATAAACAAAACTATTAAAAATAAATCATTTTTTGTGTTTGACAAGCTTACTCTATGAGTCATATCTTATAAATAGGTTTACACTTATATTTTGTTAAATTCAGTAGAGGCAATTTTCAGTTTTACTGCAAGCAACGAAATACTTACTTTATTGGTTTCTCAAATACTTTAATGTATAAAAAGCCGATGCTGAGTTCAGAGTCCGAATGGATTCAACCTTGAGATTAAGGATTTTGAACCTAATGTTGCAGTAATAGGTACAGTGCTTTTTCAGCGACGTTATTAAAAATAAAATTTTTATTAATTTTCGAAATTTCTGTTATACTTGCATATTTTGAATTGTAATAATGTTTACAATCGATGCCGCGTGATCATTTTGACGACGTCATTATTATGAAATTTGGTTTTAAATATTCCTTTTTTTTATCTTGTCCAAATTGTCTGAAACGTTAGTATCTATATACCTAATAGGTTTTACATTTTCATCCTTTCACGTCTGCGGCAATATTATAACCATAACAGTAATTTCTGTATTCAATACGTTGTATAACACGTTTTCAATTGAAATAATAATTATACGCGTAATGACTTCAATGGCTTCATTCAAAACTCTTCACCCGCATGTAAATAATATAGCCATTAGATAGGCGTAGTTAGTAGATAGTGTAAGAGCTGTTTGGTATACGTATTTACATAATAATGATAATAATAGGTACGCGTAATAATATCAAAATTGCGCGCGTTAGTTATAGTCAGAGCTGTTGAGTTAGTTTCAAACTAGTTTGAGTCATAGATATAATCTTTCAAAAAAAAAAAAAAAATAATAATTATCTATAATTTAAATTACAGTTAACTTGAAAATATATATTAATTTCAGAAAACATCAATTATTATTAAAATAACTTATAACTCAACAGAATGGTTAAATTCAACTAACTTTACAATAAACAATATAAATAACTAAGAAAATAATAAAAAAAAAAACAATTAACTAATTAAGTTGATTTGAGTTTTCGGAAAAATTAACTTTGAACTTATTATATAGTTATACTTAGACTTTGGAATTACATGCAAAGTAAGAACTTCAAAATATGAATCAATAAGCACCATAAATTTGTAGCAATATAATATTATAATAATAATAACATTATTATTCATTAACTATGCATAGGTAATATTTTGAAATCCATTCAATAGTATTTTTGTTTTTATTTTGATGTGACTCTGACAAAAGTATAATTGAAAATAGTTATAATATACGAGAGTGAAATAAAAATTTTCAGTGGGTTAGGTACCTATACAAATTCCAAAATAAAATTATTTTTTATATTTTATATTTACCAATCAAGATAATAATATAAAGTATGAAAATTATATTATGTGCTAACGACAAAATATAGCTCAACCCTCCAAATATACGTATATGCGTTTGTTTGCAAAATAAAATTTGGTCTAAAAAACAGTTCGATTTGAAATGCCGAGAGCTCATTGACGTATTGTATATTGTTAACGCTAAAAAAAAAAAAAATCATAATCAACGTCACTTTAAGTATTATGTATTATATTTTAGTTTTTATAAAATCACTAGCGTCGTATTGCTGACACGAGTGCTTGCGTTAGACTAACTTAATATTTTAATTTATACAAAAACCGATCGTGCAACAATAATACCTAATGATAATAATTAATATTAACGACGAAAACAGATAACAAAAAATAAATCATATTTTATACAGACATGAAACACATATAATATCTCGATGGTTTTTTTTTTCCTAGTTGTAAAATTGAAATATTTCTCAATCGCAATTTTCTCACTTGCACTGGAATAGTGAATCCGCAAGTGGCAGAAATAAGACGTGATCCGTATTGAATTCAATTTCCTAGAGACCCGTGTGTTATATTACATTATTACCATTTTACTATTAAAATTATAGTCTTCGGCTGCACGTACTCGGACGTACATTATTATAAGACGTACAAACAATAATATTATACTGCGGGCACGATTTATTATTATTATATAATAGATATTTGTTTTGATTGATTATTCTTCTCTCTCTTTTTTTTTTTTCGGTTCGTCTTGGCGCGCTTAGGCTGTGTCGGAAAACGTATTTCATTTTTTTTTCTCTCGTCGTTTATTGTTATTACCACCTACCAATATTTTTTCTAAATTATTTTTTTTTTTGTTCTTTCCCGCCGCCGCAACCACGCCGTATGTCAATCGGTTGTTTACCTCAACGGCATCGATGGCCCGTACAATGCACGCACACACACACAACAGCTAGCCGCCACATAATAATATATATAGGTACACCGATATAATAATAATATAATATAGAATAATAAATACGAGACGTGCCTGTATACTTTTTTTGTATTATTACTATATACAATACTTTATTACACCTATGGTTTAGAACTCAAGGAGTTTCCAAACTGTTCTTACTACGGGCCGAATCCATGATAGATACTTACGTACATCGCAGTCCAAATTAATAATTATTAACACCATAGGCGTGCGCACGGGAGGGGCAGGGTGGGCAGCTGCCCCTCCTGCGAGCTGAACTTTTTTCTACATAAATTATGTAGATTACATATAATAGGCAATTAAATCAGTCGTTATTGAGGCAATCA